>JADRCD010220683.1:24499-43923 GCA_019843815.1 Montemys delectorum | reverse complement strand
TGAGTATCTATACACTAAGTACTATACACTGAGTACTACACACTGAGTACACTAAGTACTATACACTTTCTCCAGATCTTGGTTTTTAAGACAGGACTGTATTTTTCAGCCCACAGTGGCTGCAGATTCACAACTACCCTGCCTCCATCTCTGAGTGCTGGGATGGCAGGTGTGCACCATCTTATCAGGCTTCGAAACTCTCTTATTTGATGGTCATTGTCCATACATTCCTTGAATGCACTTTTAATCTGTAAAGCATCATTATTATAGATTTAAATTGTGCTGCATAGAATGTCCATCTTAACAATTTTAAGTTCAGAAGTGTTGACTCTTTCACATTTTCATATTGGACAGACATTGCTTTATGCTCATTAGATGACAGCTTCTCATTTCTTCCTCTCCTAACTCCTGGTAGCACCCATTCTAGTTTGTGTCTATGAATTTGACTATTGCAGATCCTTCATGTAAGTGGAATCAGAACATGCTTTCTATTATGGCATAATGTCCTTAAGGGTCATCTGTGTTGTAGTGCACATCAGAAACGTTTTCCTTCTTATATAATCTATAATATATATTCTATATGTATATATAGTATATATTGTATATATTTTGCTTTTCTTTAAGTTTTCATTACAGTTCTTTTGGATATATGACCAAAAATAGAATTGTGTCACATAGTAATTTTACACTTTTTTGAGGAACTTCTATTTTTCATGATGACCATGGGGTTTCACTTTTCTACCAGCAGTCCATAAATGTTGCAGTCTCTCCAGATCCTTGTTGCTTTTGTACTTTGTTATTAATCTTTGTAGGGACCTTAACCAATGGTATGTTTGTAAACATAAGAGTTCTAGGAAAAAGTAGAATTTTCATGAGTTCCTTTACTATAGTTAATTTCCTTTCAATTTTCCTTTTTGTGGATGGTCCAAGGATAGTACTAGAAATTGATACTGCTTAAACAAATATAGAGAGCAAAATAAAATTATATTTTCTCAGTTACATATGAGATATATATATATATATATATATATGTATATTCCAAATCATTACCAACCTAGGTAAGTAAGTATAAATGAGACATTTAAAAAGTGAGCTATAGAGTTAACTGTTGATCATTGGGAGTCTTCATGTATTTTCTCATGATTTTCATGAGTCTTCTTTTTAGAGGAGTATTATTTCACTCTTACATGCTTTTAACAGACTTTTATTTAAAAATTTTGTTTTTAGACTTCATACATGAGTACTATATTCTCATTATGTGCCCCCCGACTCAAACTCCTCCAAAATCCCCTTTAAATTCTCACTCAATTTTATGACCACTTCTTCTTTAATTATCTTGTTTTCTATATGCATATATATATATATATATATACACACACACACACACACACACACACACACACACACAATTAGTATTTCTCTTACACAAAGCTGCTGGAGGCTGACTGTTTGAGACTGAAAACCTATCAGGGGTTCATCCCAGAAGGAGACTGATCGTCTCTCTCAGAAGCCGTCAATTGCATGTAGCTCTTTAACTAGGGATGGCTCTTCTAAGACATTCCCCGCTGGCTGGCACTCTCATTGTTCAAGTCTTTTTAGGCAGCCATCCTGTTGAGGTTTCTGGGGTGAAGATTTTCTATCTTATATAGAGGACATATCTCACAGCAGACACCCTGGCCCTCTGGCTTTTACAATCTTCTTGGTGCCCACAGAGTGAAATAGAACCTCCTGAGCACAGAAAAACGTTGCCTCTGCTCCATCTCCAGTTGCATCTCTGTCTTTCGGCCAACTCTAACTACACGTTGTTGCTTTCTAACACCACATCATCCATGCTTAAGTTTAATTGCCTTGCCCTGGTTAGGACACACTTCCCATCTTTGTCTCAGACTCACTTGTACATTACCAAGACTTAACCCAAGTGTCCCTTAGTCATGATGTACACCCCTGTGTCTCTTTGTCATTGTGGCAAGAGGGTAACTGTGTGTCCATTTCCCTCTGGATATCCATGCCTTCTTCTTTCTGAGCACTGCAATCAGAAGCACTTCAGCGTGGCACCCACCATCTCTTCCTGCATTGGTTTCTACTCCTGGCTGTCTCTCCTCCGCTGTGTGCTCCTCAGGAGCTGAGTACAGGTTGTCTGTGACATATCTCAAGTCAAGGCTGCGCTGATGCTCCATAAATATATATTAAAGTGAATGGTGAATAGCTGTCTGGGTGAGCGGATGGTTGTGAGGAGGGGAGGGGACTGGATGGCTGACTCGGACTGGCTGATCACCTGGAATGCTACTCAATTAAATGTGATAGTGTGATGTATACATCATGAGATGATCTCACAGCAACTCGCAAGCTAAGACTCAAACCCAGATCTTCCAACCCAAGACCAATTCCTGTCTATATTATGTTTCTTAAATTCAAGACTCTGGATCTGGGGGCATAGCTTATTGGCAGAGCAGTCACCTAGAGCATGTGAGATTCTCAGTTCAATATCTACTACTGCAAAATATAACATGTAAGTAAAATAACAATAAAGCTAAAATGGCAAACTTTAAAACATTGCATAACAAGTCAGGAATACAGTTTGTTCAGGCTATTAAGCTGGGAGACAAAGAATCTCTCCCTTCAATACATTCAATTGCCTTTTGCTTGCTTAGTCCCCTTTCCTGTCTCATAATGAAAGGGTTCATTAAATTTTAGTTGCAGCTGCCTTTGGCTTTATTAGTAAAATGTTAATATAGGTATCATCCAAATCCAAGCTAATATGAAAATTTGCTTCAAATTGAGTTTATTTCATGAAAATTTTCTCTCCCCACTTTCTCCCTGCTGCTATCTTAGTGGTAATAGAAATGTCAGGATGTTGAATTCAGGGACCCCGGCCAGATGTTGCCTTCTTCATAACATCTCTCCCTAGTTTTCTCTAGCCCACTCCTGGGAGCACCCTCTGTAGGAGCTTCCATTACCCTGTCTGCAAAGTGAGATTGTATCTGCCTCCCAGCAAGGCTTGAACACCACACGAGAATCCACCCTAGGAGGTCCAACACACAGTAGGTACGATAAACGATAAACGTGTCAGGTCTTCCTTCTGCGAATTCAGCTCACTACAAAATGGACCTTTGAGTTCATCAGTGCAACTAGATCAGTTCAAAGCACAGATCCCGTCTTGCAGAGCAACCTGGGATTTCTGTCCCCAAAAAGATGAGATCGTATTCATCCTTCCCACAGCCGCCTCTGCTCTAAGGATTTCCTGACTTCTCCTTACTTCCCCCAGGCAGGCGGGTGCACAGATAAGATGCCTCAAAATGATGTTTGGTGGGTTGTCATGTTTACAGACCTCAAATGGAGAAAGACCCTCTCTTAGGGTTTCAGGTTGTCACCAAGGAAATGAGGAAGTTGATTATGGCAAAGTCGTGTTCCCTCAGCATGCTGTCGCCGTGCTCCACGTCTGCGGGTGGGTTTCAGACAGAGAATGAGAACTAAAGCTCATTTTGCCTCACTTAGTGCTGAGATTAGGGATTCCCCCTTTCCTAGTGCTCTCTGGGTAAGGAGACTTCAGACTTGATGATGTAGGCTTCCTGCTATTAGAGTCTAATATAGGTAACATTTCAACTTTAGCTGCACATACGCAATTAAAAAAAAGACATCTACATTTTTTGTATGTGCTTCTAAAGACTAAACAACTATCAATTTTGAAGTCAAGGGCATCTGTGCTATTTCATACAGAAGAGGGAGTGCTGTGACAAAGCGGAAACCACACCAGAGATCTGGGAAAACGTAGTGCTCCCTATTTGATCCTCACAGTGGCCATGGTGGCCCCATGAATCAAGTATTACCCTCATGTCTCCAGTCCCCAAACCCTCACTTATAATGATATCAACATTTTGCCATAATTCAAACACACAACTATGGATACAGGTAAGCTGGAGTGAGGCCCATAAACTTAGGTTTGAACAAAGCATGTCACAAGTGCAGGTGCATTAAGACAACACAACAAACTCAGACGCATGAGCCTGTCCACATAAAGCGAGGATATTTTATGTGGAAGAGATAATAATTATAAAATTTCCCTTTTGGCAGAACTTATATTGACTCATAATAAATAGTTTAAAGATAGAATTTAAGGGCTAAAGAGACCACAATATTTTAATTAATAACGAGATATAGCAGGCTTACTAAATTATTTCATAATCTCATGCATATGGTACTGAGACAACTCTGTGTCTCCCTCAACCAACATTTGATACTGGAACATTAGAGGCATGTGGTTATCACGCTCCAGCATAGGGAGGCTGAGGCAGGAGAATCACTACAGATTCAAAACCAGCCTAGTTTACAAAATGTGTTCTAGTCTACTCAGGGCTATAGAGTAAGGACCTGGTGTGTGTGTGTGTGTGTGTGTGTGTGTGTGTGTGTGTGTATGAATATATTGTGTATGAGGTAAAAGACTCATTAATATTGAGAATTAATAAAATGGCAATAAATTCAGACCATTTTCCCTCTGCGCTCTAAATAAGAACTTCTCTGTCTTATGTGTTCCTGCTAACACCTGACTGTCTTACCAAATAATAATCATTAACTTTTGCCACTAGAATAATTTTCTTTTTTTTGTATCTAAAATTTTAATTTAGTTTATCTATTCCACAACACTATATACTAATGTTATAGCAACTAAAAAGGAAAGAATTCAAAGTAAAATTTCACAATATATGAATGGGAACAGAAATTTAAACATAAATTCCAAAGAAAACAATCATGATAATATTTTATATTAAGAATGCTATTTCCTCTAAACTCCCTGGGGCTTCCAGTCTCTTGAGGACAGGGTGGTGGAGGGAATAAAATATGGAGTGTTAAAAAAAAACATTAAAAAATAAAAACCAAAGCAAAACAAAATGCCATTTCCTGTAACTAGTTAGTATTCCTGAGGCCCTCCATATATTTCTGTAATGCTTTTGTACTCTAGGTGTACCGAACTCAAAAATTCTAAGCCATGATTATAAGTTCTCAGTGACCTCCATAGCAGCTTTCATATTCAAGGGTGGTTTCCCTTATTGGAGGTTAACTGGACGTCTGAAAATGCCTGGATTCATCACAGGACAGATACTGAGGACTTGTTCTTGATCATCTGGATAGGAATTTGCTGGTGAAAAAAATGGACAAAATGGATCTGTGTCAGGAATTTCAAGGAATGTATAGATATGGGAGCCATCGCCAAGGTCCCAGAAAGAAACACTCTTCTCTAGCAGGTCAAGGAAAATACTCACTCTGTGCAGCCAAGAGTTCACAAGGAGCTCAGTTAAGGGCTCAGTGCAGGCAGCATAGACCTTCTTTTCTCTCACACCCACAGTCCAGAAGCCACTTTTATCTGATAAATAAATAGCCTTTTTTCGATCAATGGACTCTTTGCAAATGCCTATATCCCATTCTTTGCTTGTTCCCACCACTACCTCCCAGTAATGGCAGCCAGAAGTGAACCAGAAAGAGCCCAGGATGCAAGGAGAGGGATGAAATCTTTCAGCACATTCCTTTCGGTCTTGCTTCTGAGACGTATAGTAGACACTTAGCAGGTCATCAGAGAGGAGATTGTTTTGGGCTGTGTCCACATCCATGGTCATGCTTACTTGAAATATCTTCATACCTAGGTTCATTCTCAGAATAAGATTCAGCTGTGGCTGTAGGTTTTTGATCTTGGTGACCAGGACCCCTAACTGTTTAGCATGTATGATTTCTTCTTTCAAGGAGACAACAGAGAAAGTGGGGCATAGTACACCATCCCCTTCAGGATTTTTCTCTAGAAAGTCAAGGCATTGGAGGCAGCAGATGTATCCACAGTTCAAGTACACAGGGCTTTCTAGACAACGAAAGCAGAAAAAACAGTTACTTTTCTCTTTAAAGAGATGAGCCATGGTCAGTGCCTCTCCTCTGCTAGGTCTCTCTCTTCTGGCCCCCAACTGAATTCTTAGAATAATTTTCTTAAGCCTAATAAAAATAGATCCCTCTGCTTGGGCATGGTAAATGATATTTTACTTAGTGGCCTGGGCCGTGTGTGTGTGTGTGTGTGTGTGTGTGTGTGAGAGAGAGAGGGAGAGAGGGGGGGGGGGGGGGGAGCTTTACATGGTTGTTATAATAAGTTTCTATTTCCATTTTATTTTACTTCTGAAGAATCAAGTATAAGTCTATTACAAAAATTCACATTTTATTTTAAAACATTTTTTTTCTTGAGACAGGGTTTCTCTGTATAGCCCTGGCTGTCCTGGAACTCACTCTGTAGACCAGGCTGGCCTTGAATTCAGAAATCCGCCTGCCTCTGCCTCCCAAGTGCTGGGATTAAAGGCGTGTGCCACCACTGCCTAGCTTAAAACATTTCTATTATACTTATTTTTTGTGTGTGTGCATGTATATGCCTTGAATACAAATGAGTGTGGAGATCAGAAAACAACTTGTGTGGGTTGATTCTCTCTCTCCACCATGAGGGCTCCAGGGACTGAACCCAAGTCATGAGACTTGGCAGCAAGCACCTTTATTCACTGAACCGTTTTCGTCAGTCCCAAATCAACACTTCTGATTTGACTTTTTTTGGCCTGCTTGTTACTTGATAAACAGTTACCTTTGTTGCTTAGATATTTGGGTTCTCTTAGAATTTTAGGACTTGGCAGAAAGAGTGGACATGCCACGTCATCTTCCTGTCTGTCTGCTAACACCGTGTCCGTTTTCCCTTGGGGGGTCTCTGAGTCATTCTTATAAAAGCCATCTGTTTTGTCCAATATGAGAAAGTGATTAGTCCTAAGTTCACAGCTATGTCCCTGGCCCACACGGACATGTCTATAAGACAAAAGTGTGCAGAATAGTTCAGAAACACAGAGCTGAAAGAACAGAAGAGAAAGTTCTGAATTAAAGCATCTCTGTGACCCAGAGATGGACAATTAAGAGACCCACAGTCTGTGTTGCCTAAGTTACATATATGTAAACTGTGTATGCTCTGACCCATTTGGCTTCATAATTTCTGAAAGAAACTCATCTTAGTTCTTACACAGAATCTCTTAATACATCGGCTAGGAGAACGCCGGGACCACAAAGGTCCCGAGTCATTCACAGTCGCCATCTTGGTTCCCAGATTGGGGCCAGCCAGTAGTACTCCTTCTATAGAGTCCATGAATGTTGATGCCTTAGAGCCTTTTTGTGGGTTGGGAAAGGTTGGCTTCTTCAGGTCTGCCCTGAATTGTGTTTTCCTTATGCATTAAATGACTGTATTCTTTCTTCTAGAACAGAGAAGGATCGGGCAGCGTTTTTATGTCTTAACATTTATTCCTAGCAGAAGGCAACCCTGGATCCAGGAGAACTCTTAGAGCTTATCCTACAGAGAGGCCACTTGGAAGCACCTGGCCAAGCAGCGAGCATGGGGTGAACACACAAGGAGAACACTGATGCTAAATTCTTGAGGCCTCCCTCCACAGAGGTCAGGGGACAGCCTTGATTTAGTGTCACTTTCTAAAACTGTGCCACCCTCCACTGCTCACACCTCTATCCAGTCATCTCATCTAATTAAAAAAACAGATGAAGTCTCACAGGTTGCTTTGTGGCTTTTCTTTGAGTGACTGATTCAAGGTTTAGTCGTTAACATGTATCACATCGTATCGGAAAACTTTCTCAATAGATTTGTTAGCAATAAAGTAAGCTATAAAACTATGACTGATAGGATTTCTATAAAAACTAGTATAGCATTTTTATGGAATACAAAATGGGTTTTGATAATGACTATCTGTAAATGATGCAGCTTTCTATTTTTAAGCTTTCTCTTCTTATTTATGCATTTTCAAGATTATTTTCATAACAGATAAGTTCTTTTAAATATTTGATTGAATTTTTTTTTGAGACAAGGTTTCTCTGTGGAGTCCTGGCTGTCCTGGAACTCACTCTGTAGACCAGGCTGGTCTCAAACTCAGAAATCCACCTGCCTCTGCCTCCCAAGTGCTGGGATTAAAGGCGTGTGCCACCACTACCACCCCCCCCCTCGGCCTTTTGATTGAATTTTAATTCTAAATAAAATTGTGCACACTGAAAGCTCTTCACCTGAAATTTAATACACATCCTTTGTTTTATCTGGTAATTGCATACAAATGGAGCCCCCTTTGTGGAGAACCGAGGTGTGTAGACTACAAATCTCATCAGCATCTGGGGCTATATTGTCTCAATATGTCACACATAGCAGAGCTTGTCACTCAGCTGAGCTTAGTCAGCACACAACATCCCAAGAGAAGTTAAGTAGCTACTGTTAGTGGCATTTTTTAAAAGAACAGATGGATACATAAGACAGAGTTGGGATGAACTTTCCCTCTCTGCCTAAAATAGTGTTACCAATTCTACTCACACTGTTTCCATGAAGTTGAGAAGCAAAGAAACGTAGCTGGTGTTCGCTTCTCCTTCTTGTTCAGTCTGGAACACCAGCTCACTGGCCAATCACTTTAAGGAAAATTCTTTCCTCTTTAGTTAAACCTTTTAGGAAACATCCTTATAGATTTGTCCAGAGATGCATTTCCACGGTAATTCCAAATCCAATCAAGCTAGCGATGAATACGAACCCTCCCTGTCTTTGGCAGATCCTTGGTCGAGCCCTTGCTCTGTGGATGTGAGGTAACCCACACTTCATTCTTCAATAGCTGTGTTCTGAGGGTGAAACAACAAACTTCTCATAAGTTCTTATTTCACTCTATTGTTTTATTTAAGCAAAGGTGGGTCCAGCGCATAGGTTCTATGCAGATAAAGACACCTGCTGTGGAGCCTGATGACCTAATCTCAATCCCCAGGACACACATGATAGGAGAAAAACAACTCCTGTAAACCATCCTCTGACCTACACATGCTCTGAGCCACATGTACATCCACACACATGATAAATCAATAAATACAATAAGCAATAAGAATCTATGTACAAGAAGAGCAAATGCAAACAGTAAAGAAATTACAAATCCAGATCACTTTCAAGTTAGCAATTTTTAGCAGCATTCTGGAAATTAGTCTCAACATGACTTTTCAGACAAACAGGAAAGTTTGTCCATCCTCCTTCTGTCTGTTCCAAAATCTTATCCCATTGTTTCTCCTTTCAACTGTATCTTTAGTCTATCTCTCTGCGTTCCTGGTTATGCTCTGTTTTGAGAAATAGTCATAGCCAGTATTTTTAGGACAATTATATATATATATATATATATATATATATATATATATATATATATATATGTATGTATATATATGTGTGTGTGTGTATGTATATATATATACATATTCATACATATATATATATAAAATTCTACCTGTGCACAAAACTCTTGATAAAGTTTGGGATTACAATCAATACACTTGTTCTCTGTATGAAGGCAATATGGACAGAGAGAGTGACTGTGACTGTGGACTTCAACCCAAGTGACCAAAGGTCAGAAGCTATAAATCCTGATACTATCTATAAACAGCTTCTCATTGGCCATCTCTAGGCAGGATGTTACAAGGTACATAGTAGCAGAAATGTATTTAATAATAGACTGAATCTCTCTCAAGCAACTCTGAACAGGTCAGCCATAAAACAGTCAAAACCAACAAGCAATGGCAAATACAGCAAGCAGGCCACTGGTCCCTTTTTAGTGTGGAATCAATTCTGATTTATTCCTCTGTGGTCATCCCATTCCTTCACAGTCCTTTTCCCTCTGTCCTGACCGAATTACAAGCTTGATGTCATTCTTTCATCACAGGTACAAAGCTTGATCATTAAAGTTGCAAGTTGAGAAGCTATTGATTTTAAATAAAGAATTTTGATGGCAACGCCCCAGTAAGAGGGATTCAGATGTCTTATCATCTTGGCCTTATATATTTGAACACTTGGGAAGAATTCAGCGAAAGGCACCCCAGACAGGCTTGTGTACTTAAAGGTTCCTAGGACCTAAGCAAGGTGTTTCTTCATCCCAGGTCTCATGGTTCTTTTTCACAAGATAGTGAGTCAAGGCTCCCTGCCCCAGTCTCTGAATGCTAAAGTGATAGGTTCTCTAAGCTAAGTTCAGCATTCAAGGTAAACGTTATGCCTTTAATGAAGTTAGAGATGACTGTAGATTGCTAAGGAAACTTGGTCCAGAATGTGGCATAGCCTCACTATTTCTTACTTTTTTGTGTGTTTTATGAAATTAAGTGGATTTCCTTTATTTAATTGGCAATTCTTAAGATATAGAGGTCCCTTTTCTCTAACTGGAAAACCTGGCTCTGTATGCAGTACCTAGCATTTCACAAATACTCACTAAAGAGCCTGGTGTAGTTCAGTCTCCCTACCTTATGAAGAAATGTGGTCAACCATGGGCCTCTGAGATGGCTCTTCATATCTACTGCTTAAATCTTTCCAGTTCCAGGTTCTGTACATTCCTCTTTTCCTCCCTTTCCCATCCTTTCTACAGTGGATCTATTGAAGTCCACAGTCTATGAATTCTTAGTATATGCCAGACCTCGCTCTGTGCATTGAGAGTAAAAACAATCCTCTTCCCTCACTCAATAGGTTAAAAAAAATTATCTAGACTCATCAAATTTACAGAAGCAGAATACGTAGAATATAGCTGTCAAGGCATGGGAACAGTGGCATGTTATTGTTAAACAGACACAGTATGATAAGGCAAATGGAGAGTACGTTCTATAGATGAATAATGATGACGTATGCACAACATGTGCATGGGTTCAAAATCACTGGAGTCACTTAAACATGGCTGCAATGGTAACTTTCATTATATATAATACAAGTATGAAACATGTATCTCCAAGTAGAAAGGCAGAGGATTGAGTCTGTAAGAGCTAAAACAGAGCACCACGTGACACGGAGCATCACGTGACATGGAGCATCCCACATAGAGTCAAGATGCAAATTAGCCCCTTCCTTGTGGATAGAAGTCTTTCTCAGTGGGTGGAGAACAGAGCTTTGGGGTGAGCGAGGGGATTGATGGAGAGAATGAGCACTAGGCACAGAATGGGTGTTCTGAAGGACTGGATAGGGATCTTCTGCACACCGGGGATTCACAGCAAAGCCATTCAGTAACTGTAGAAAGGAAGCACTGTGAACAATGTGTGTCCTATTTACCATTTAGGCGTGTGTGTGTGTGTGTGTGTGTGTGTGTGTGTGTGTGTGTGTGTATGTGTGTGTGTGTGTGCGCGCGCGTGTGTTTGAATGTCCTTTATTCTATTGATTTCTCCCATCAGTCTCTAGTATGTCTTTCTTCTGGAAGAGCAAGGAAACAAATGTCTTCCTTCTTCACCGGGGCTCTTCAAATTCATAGTCGTCTGCCCTCGCTGAACTGTCAATCTCCCTGATAAATCTGGCTCCTGGAGTGAATGGAACTAGTGGCTCCTGATTACAGTCCTCCAGAGTAATCTAGGAACCTCAGAATAGTTTAATCATCCAGATATTGTGCTGGAATCCCAAGAGCACTCTGACTGGCTCACATGGAATTTGTTGTCTACTAAAATCTCCTGTCCTCAACTTTTCCACATGTAATATCAATAAATCAGGAGACCTCTCTGGTGTCTATTTTTGCTCCCCTGACTTTATTTTTGTTTGAATGTAAGTTTAGTTAGAAAAAGAAAAACTCAAATACCCTTGGTTTCAGCTGTGCTATAGCTACTGACCCATCAAACAACCTCTTCAAGAAGAAGCTGACACACCGGAACCCTGAGCCCCCACCTCCTTCCCCTGCTGCTAAGTGCCCACGATCACCTCAGATGGTTCTGTATTAGAGGCTCCTGTTCCCTGACAACTCAAGCATTTCTTTATTGGCAGCTCCTATCCCCAGTACTTTCCCTTTACCTTCATACTTCATTATTTCTCAGTTTGTTCAGTTCATCATGCTATGACTGAGTCCCCAACTGTGTCCCACAAACAATGAGATGATCAATAATCAGTGTCCCTAGGATGATGTCTTAACATCTAGTCCAGAAAATGGCCTTAGGTTGACTTCAGCTTGTTTTTCATTACAACTAAAATCAATATTAATTGGTCTGCAGGAGTCATTTCATGTCCTTAACCAATTAGCTAATTGCAAAGAAATGACCTTGCAATCCCTTCTAAAGAATGCAGTATGCTGGACTGATGCCACAGCAGAACATCAGTGACATACTAATAATTCCATGGAAGGCGCCAGTAGTTAAATGTCATTTCTTAAAGAAGTTCATGTTGTGTGAGGTTAACCCAAAGCACAAGTGTGCATCTCGAACTCCATCATAATCAGAGACAACCAGGTGGGCTGCATCCATGGCAGGATGAGTTCCATTTGAGAAGCCTGGAGCTTTTTCTTAGTCTGTGATTGAGGAGTTACAGGATGAGCGTCAATGCCAGGTTTCAAGATGTTGGCTCACTGCTCTGTGAAGGAGCATGAAGAGCAGAACTGGATAAAGAAGTTCGTTCCAGCTATTTCTGTCTTTGGAGACATTTCCTACATTTCTAGTGTTTTCTAAAAGAGGGCACAAGAGAGACAAAAAATAAACCTTTTTTTTAGGCAATCGACAGCCACTAGAAATGGCAAATAACTCCTTAACCCAAACGTAGAGTGTAAACTTGAAATATGAGGGCAACATAATCACCTTTCATCTCCACGCTATAGACAACTCCCAGCTCCTGTAGAACTTGATGCCTTACTTTGGCACTAGAAGTATACTTTTAGGTATAGAGAAAATTTAACATTGAAAGACTATTGCCATACTTTACTTTTAAAAGCTTAATAAATTAATATCATTACAATGCAGATCGCCTAAAGGCCCTTGTCCCCGAGCCTGACCACATAGATTTGATCGCTGGGGTCCAGATGATGGAAGGAGAGAACTCACTCCCCCAAGATGTCTCATGTGTGCACATGCTTCCCTGTAAGTAAATAAATGTAAGGAATTGTTAAAACCTTAGAGTATCTATCTAAGAAAATTGGAGATATAAAATAAAGTCATTTTCATTATCTTTACTAAAATAATACAACTATGTTAGTTTTTAACTCTGTTAAAGACAGAATTAAAATTTGATGTTGCTCATAGATGTATTTCACCCTAGAGCAACACAGAGGTATGAGATGCTAGCATACATTAGGATTATAATTGCTAGCAATGATAATAGAAACATATAGCTTAGGCAATTCAGTTCTATGGAGAAGGCTGATCCTCCCAATTAAACATAAATCACTTTCAGGGACCTAACCTAGTAAAAACCAGACAAATGGCTCCGGAGACCATTAGTCAATGGATAGGCATTACAGAATTTTCCAAAAAACGTGAGTTGCTATTCTTAAGTGTGTTCCTTCTGACTGACCCTGACATACCGTCCACATGTCTTTGTCAATGTATACAATTGCTGTTAACTTACATAAACAGTAAGTTTATTTATTATTTAAATACAGTAGTTTACTTAAAAAGAACAAAATGAATGACTGATTTTTTTAACTTGTCTGAGCCTGTCTCTACTCACAGTAACCTGAGAAGGGCTCACTTGACTTAAAACCTTTCATGATTTGTTAAAAATGTAAATGCTAATTCCCAGGACTGCTAATTGCAGGGTTTCTAGCTAGAGCACAAAGGAAGGGGCAAAGATCCAGGCTGTGAGCGTTGGACAGTGTCCGCCTAGCTGGCATGACAGCTCTCAGCGCTTCTGAGTCTGCTGGGGCTTGGCGCCTCACTTGTCACCTCTCTGTCTCTCACGGCCAACCTCAGCTTTTGTAGCATGTCTGTGAACATTCTAGGGGATTCTTTAGTGGTTGTAGAGCTGTCTCAGTGACGTGTCTGAGGTGGGGGTACAAGCAGTGATGTGCCTCCTAGCATGCCCTAAGACATGATTGTATAAAAAAAAAGTCCAATTCTGTGGACCTTAGTCTCCTCCTCCTCCTTCTTCTTCTTCTCCTCCTCCTCCTCCTCCTCCTTTGCTCCTCCTCCTCCTCCTCCTTCTCCCCCTCCCCCTCACTCCTCCTTTTTCCTGTTCCTCTTCTTTTTCCTCCTCCTCCTCTTCTTCATCTCTTTGTGTCTGCTCAGAATGTGTGGGGATCCAATGTTTGTGGGGGTGGACCATCTGATAGCTTTTTCATATAATTAATTAAGGCAAGGTCTCTCACTCATACCCACTAGCAAGCTTGCTCTGGGAATCCCTGTGGGTCTTCCTTCCTTCAGAGGCTGTGACTAGAGATGGACCACCACTACCCATCTGATATCCACATAAGTCTTGAGTAACCAAACTCTACTCTGCATGTTTTCATTGCAAGCACATTAGCCACTGAGCCATCTGTCTCCCAGCCTGGCTTTGGGATGCTCTGAAGGCTCAAAACTATCTTCAAGGGCCAGACTTCGCAGTTAAGAGACTTGAGGGGGATCAGACCTCATCATCCATCACATAAAGTAATATCAACTCCAAGCAGGGCGGAGAAAGGAGGGTTGCTGGGGTCTACTAGCTAAGAATGCAGTGAAGGAAGGGAAGGCTCAGGTTCACGGAGAGATCCCTTTGGCACTGGTACATACACTACATTCAAATAAACATATTTTAAAAGCGGTTATCTTCAGAAGAATCTTCTTTTCATTGTCTTAGTAAATATTTCTTTGTTTAATGGTTGGTGGCTCTAAGTCAAATTGAATCTAGCAAACTTTTACACTCAATACATACATACATACATACATACATACATACATACATACATACATACATAAATTCTGCCCTGGTCTAAAATGGAGAGGGATCAGAAAGCAGGCAAGTGGGATCCACTTGTGCCTGCAGTCTCTCTGGGCACATGCTCACAGACTAAGGAACAAACTGAGGTAACTGCATGGGTGGATAAATGCTCACACTGTGTGCTAGTCCCCTCTTTCCCATTGAACCCTATCTCAGCTCTACCTCCTCTCCACACCCACAGCCTGAATCAGTCTTGAATACGCACAGTACCCAAGCTCCCACTCACTTCTCCTCCACCCAGCTTCCTGCGCGGCATTAGTGCTGTCCTTCTAAAACAGCTCTTACCCTGACAGCTGCTCACTTGAAAATCTCAATGGATTCTCTTCATCCCTTCCAAATAGCATCCTTCTGACTTTGAATAGCAAACTGGTCCCTTTCCCTTTCGTGAGTGGGTCTCTCCAGCCCTGCCTCTATTCTCCCAGACAGATTGTTCACTGTTGTATAGCAGCACATTCTGGCCACACCTTAAACCTCCTTTCTTTCTCTCCTGCCTGAAATTCTTCTTGTCACTGCCCTGAACACCCGGAGCTATCCTCCACTGTAAGGCATCAATAACCACTCCCGCCTCCCCCGAATACTTTATGTGATACTAAACAGTTATAAGAGCTTATAACTTACCATTCGGTTCTATCTGCTTCTCTTTATTAGCCTAAAGAATGAATGACTTTCTGGGGTGAAAATGTCAAGATCAAACTGGAAAATAAGGAAAGGAATTGAGTCAACAGAGAAGGTTGAGGTAGCTATCCGGACACGCCTCATTTAGACCTCGGTGAACTAGAGGGTTCTGTTGCATAGGCTGGAGTCTTTTCCTAGTCCTGTCTTTCAACTAATCAAAACAATTTCTTGCCTTGTGACTGACAGTTCTTAAGTTGGTTTTATGTTGCTCCCAGTTTTCACTTCTTATTATTTTAATGAAAATGTAGACACACTCTAATTTGTTACATTTAACTAATTACTTTAAGTATTTATTTATTTATCTATTTAGTGTGTGTGTGTGTGTGTGTGTGTGTGTGTGTGTGCTCACCATGGCGTACATGGAAGGTTTGAGGACCGCCTGTGGAGTTACTTAGCTCCTTTCACTATATGGGTTCTGGGGTTTTACTAAGCTCAGGTTTTCTGTCTTGGTGTCAAGTGCTCTTACCCTCTGAACCACAAAGGAGAAAACTGTAAGAATCTCAAATAAATACTGTCAGCAACAAGAATTAGACATTCGGAAAGTTGAAGAATTTATTATTTTCCCTATGAAGACCACATGATGAAAAGACTATTTCATTGGTCGGGCGGTGGTGGCACACGCCTTTAATCCCAGCACTTGGGAGGCAGAGGCAGGTGGATTTCTGAGTTCGAGGCCAGCCTGGTCTACAGAGTGAGTTCCAGGACAACCAGGACTATACAGAGAACCCTGTCTCAAAAAACAAACAAACAAACAAGACTATTTCATAAAATGTTAACACCATGAAGAGAAAAAAGTAACTGCCTCTACTCTGCATCATTTCTTACTGATATGATGGAGCACCTGCGGAGTAGACTGGTAGGCGTTTGCCACTGTGGCAAAGGAAAGGAGAGATTATCAAGAGACCTTGCCTGCCCTGACTTGGACACCATCCACAGTACAGGGACCACTCTGCAATGTCTCAATACCACCGAGTTCAAAGTCCATGTCATGAACTGGCCTTTTATTGTTAGCATCTTCACCTTTCTGAAGGAAAGTTTGAATGATGTAATGGGCAAGATGGTGAATCCCGACTCCAATTCCGATGCTAGAAAGTGGGGCTTTTTAGTGTTCTAAAAGTCTAAGAAACATTTTAGAAGTTGATTTGTAAAACATCTGTTCTTTACACGTCTTAATGCCATGTCCCCACTCTGAGCCCCTTCTTTGCCTAAGTCAGATGAGGACTCGTCCGGTTCTCCAGGAGAGGATGACCTCATAAGGTGTGTGTGTCAGTGGGTGCTGGCTGCTATGCTAAGTACAAAGGTCACTGCAGAGTCATAGCTTAGTCAGTGCAAACAAATAGGTGACAATAGCCCCCTCATTTATACCGAACTGAAAATTCCTTTTGTCTAGGGACATGCTAGCTGTTGTAAAGTCTAACAAATTACTCGTGCATTAGTGGGATGTTTTCATAAATAAATCCACTGCCTTCCCGCTGTGTTAAAGCATTGCACAGTTGCATATAGTATGCAATACCTGACAATAACAGATAAAACAATACTGCTTTGTATATTCACTATGTGACAACTCTTATTATTTTAGAGTGAATGCCATCTATTTGCTAAAAAGGAAAAAAAAAGAAATTTATTATTACACGCTATGTGCATATTCATGTGTATGTGTTCATGTGCGTGTGTGTGTGCGTGTGTGCATGTGTATGTGTGTGTGTGCGTGTATGTGTGCGTGTGTGTGTGCATGTGTGTGTGTGTGCGTGTGTGTGTGCATGTGTGCGTGTGTGTGTGTGTGTGCGTGTGCGTGTGTGTGCGTGTGTGCATGTGTGTGCGTGTGTGTGTGCACACGCGCGTGCGTGTGTGTGTGTGTGTGTGTGTGTGTGCACACGTGCGTGCGTGCGGCACCACAGGAGTGGCCTGATAATTCTCATTCCCCAATCACATAAATTTGTCTTGTGTAAACCTAGATTAATCTCAGGTTGTTTCGTTCTTCCCAGTCAGGAGAGCACAGGCTACCCCACACTTCAGTCATCTACCCCAGGTCTTTGTAGAAGGGCATACAATTGTGGTTTGTATCACTGTAGCAGAATTGCCTGATGATGCATCTCTCAGCACATGATCCCATGGTTCAGCAAGTCATCTGCGTGCCTCGGACGGTACGGCTTCGATAACTTGCCATTCATTAACTGCCTCTCGGGGAAACTCCCAAAGTTAGGTGTGTTGGCTTGCTTGGTGTTTTTTTCCAGGTGATTTTTCTTAAGGTCATATGGATTCTTAGTGTGATTTTCAAGGACAATATTTATCTATGGGCATTTTTCCAACAAGACTGGATATTACAATTATTCCCATTTCACAGATTACAGTTTAGGAACAGGGTGTCTTGGTCATCCTGTCTGTGAAGGCTGGCTCGTCACGGTCTAGCTGGCCTACTTTGTACATAAACTTTGGGAAAGTCCTCTTTGGCGCATGCTTTACACATGTGCGGCTAACGTGGGTACTGCCATCCAGTTGGAAGGTGCAAGGGCCGGCCGGGTGGGGGCTGGGTATGGGTGTGGAACCAAGGGAGGGGGTGGGTGTGGAGGGAGAGCTCAGTGAGCTAATTGTCCCATCCACACCAGTCGAGCATTAACGCTTCAGCGAGGGCATTGGCTTTCTGTAGTCAGGGGGCAGGTGCTTCTCCCTGGACAACTTCCCATGGACGGATATTGCTGACTTCAGTCGTCCTTAGCTGCGTTTCTGTATTTTCATGTAGGCCACCTCTGACATGGCAATGATTCTTTTAAGAAATATTAAGGACTAGGACCGTGTTTCAGTGACAAAGCAGTGGCTTCACAGGCACAAGACCCTGAGTTTGTTCCCCACCACCAAAGAGAAGGAACGAGAAGATGGAGATTAATATCGTTTAAATAAATTCTCCCTCATTTTGGTCCAGAACTCTTTAAAGACCCCTTCTAAAAATCTGGCTACATTTTATACACGTGTTGATTTTTTTTTTTAAGTCAAATCTGTCCTTCACCACTTTCCTACCTATTTTGTGCTCAGCGGAAGCTTCCTGGGGTAGGTAGGCTAAATAAGTCTGCTTTGTGCAAGGGGTTATTTTTAAAGCTTGCATCTTCCTTACCACGCTAACTGCCGGGGAAATGAAAGACATAATACAGAAGTATCCCCACAAGCTCTCATCCGGGCCCTGGCCATCTGTGTTTTCCCCTTATGTTGGTCTGTTCTCCATAAAAGTCCCTCACGATGACCCAGAAGAGGTCTTGAGACAGTAAGTACAGTCATGTCAGATGGCCACTCAGGTTTTTTAATATAAGTTTTTTCTTTGGGGTGTATCTTCCCAACCTCATATACTGGCTCCCTTATTAACTAGATCTGTCAATGTCGTTATGTTTACTCAGTTAACTCCAAGGCGACAGGCAGGCTCTGCTCATTGCTTGCTGTGAGTATTCATTTTGCTTTGCTAAAACCATTCTTAAGTTATAGTAGGAATAAAGGACTTCTACGGAGGTCCATCTATTCCTTGAATTATAAGCTCATCCATCATGCAAGCATAATACCTATTTACTCTGAGTTTTTAATCCATTGGCTCTGTCTCACTCTACATAGATTCCAACTCACAGCAGTGAGAGGGGACAGGAACACAGTTCTACACTGCCAACTGAACAGCCTAAGGTGGTTCACTAACCTGCCAGGGACCACAATGTGGGCGAACTTGGGACTCACGGTTTTGACACAAAATGAATGTCAGGATTAGCCAGTTAGCAAAGGAGTTGAGTTTTTATTAAAGATAGAGAGATTCCAGATCAGGGGAAAGGGTGTGGGCTTCTCACCCACATTTAAAGAGTCACAGTTTGCTAACAGACATGTCAGCAGACACTTTAAGCACAAGGCACAGCTGCTTGCCTATGGGCCTCTCCAGGGAGAACTGCAAGTGACTGTCTTAGGATTGTATACACCATTTTGATGGCTGGAAGGCAGCGCCTCAAAATATGGCCAAGAAACTTTGGCCCTTTCTCTCTCTCCCTTTTGATAAGTAAATTATAGGGAGGCACCAGGT
>JADRCD010220683.1:14499-19499 GCA_019843815.1 Montemys delectorum | reverse complement strand
TGTTCCGTTGATCCAGTTTTTAATATAATTCACCAGAGAATAATTTTCTGATGTTTAAGAGTCCTCCACTTTGGGGAGATACAAGAACTCAGGACTGTCTGGAGCCATGTGCCTGGAGTGTGGCCTTCCCCCACCCCACTCCATGTATAAGAGTCAGAAGTGAATAAAAAAATGAAGCAAGATTTCGCAATTAACAACATCTGAAGGAACACTTCAGTTCTATCCGCTGCCTGGAGAATTAAACTGACTCTTAGGAAATCACATCCCCACAAAGGAGAAGATGGAAGAATGAAACAATCAGTCAAACTTGATATTATCCACTTGATATCTTTGGGAGTATTAAATGGGGACTTTGTGCACTTAGAAGTGAAATCTGCCGGCAAAGCCGAGGGCAGGCAATGGGAGCCGTCCCTCCTCCAGCCCAAGAGGAGAGTGGGCTTTTAGAAGTGACATTTGGAATGAGCTATTTTCTGACCTCATCAGAACGAGGGTGGCCCGCTATCCTAGATGACTGGCTAGCCAGTGTCCGGATTGTAGCGTTTTAGATCAATGCTCATTGATAAGAACACTGAAGTTTGACAAGTGGGTTATCACTAACACTGATTTAAAAAAAAAAAAACTAACTTTAAAAAAAAACCACTACAACTTATTCCCCCAAAACTGTTTCTTTATCTGTGGCCCCGGGGATGATGCTGCCAGTAATGACAGTGATTTAATAAGATTCGATTGCGTTGCTTAGAAGAAAAGTCCGTGCTCCTGGGACCCCAGAGCACTCGGAGAGGGAGGAGGACGGGGTGACTGCTACTCTAACCTCCTTACCTTCTCCCAAAGAAAACAAAACCTCTGCTTCAGTTGGTCTCCCCAGCACTGGCTCTTCATTTTTACTCAGATTTTTAAGAAGTCTCTAAATGACAGACAGCGTTTCCTCACCTTTCAGACCTCCCTCAACAAACATCAGATCACATGACACGACTGAGTGTATCAACAATATTCTCTCCAGTGAGACTAGTTTGAAGGATAAATTGTGTGCTCTATAAAGCTTCCATACATGCTTGTGTTCTCAAACCGTTATTTGAGATTATACATGTTCCACGATGGAGCATTAAGGCTGGCCTGGCAGTTTACTTAGTTCAATTTTTAGTATATGCCTCTGCATTTCCCACTTTTATTTGTTATGAATATTTCAAGCACAGAATTACAGAGAAAGGTTAAATGGACCCTCAGGCATCCATCTGTCAGCTACACAACCATCCATTCATGGCCTCTTGTTTCATCTAACTCAACCTCAACCCTGATCCAGTCTGGATTTAACCTGCACAAAGCTTAGCATTATTAATAAATAACAAGGACACATAGAAAAAGCATGTGTATAATGCTTTTTTTTTTTTAGATTTATTTATCATATGTACATGAATACACTGTAGCTGTCTTTAGACATACCAAAAGAGGGCATCAGATCCTATTACAGATGGTTATGAGCCACCTTGTGACTGCTGGGAAATGAACTCAGGATCTCTGGAAGAGTAGTCAGTGCTCTTAACTGCTGAGCCATCTCTCTAGCCTGTATAATGCTATTTTTAAAAAGCAATACATTAGAAAATCATAAATGACCAAGATTAATGCTGGAAGTTCCTAAGGATAGAGGCATGTAGGACCCCTGTGCTCCTTTGCTGGGAGAGTAAACACCAAGTGAATATCGACCGAGCAACTTCACTTTCAAACACTAGCCTCAAAAAATAATTAATCCAACCCAAAGCATATACGCGCAAAACTATATGTGCAATAATATTTACAATATCCCCCAATGGAAAGGCACTCAATTGCTCATGGATAGAAAAAAAAATGAGTTGTTTTTTAAAGATAAAACATTGGTCCAATAAAATAATAAACTATGCGAGAAAGAACTACTAATCCATGTACAACATAGATGGGTCTGAAGAGCATTCTCATGCATCCTCATTAACTTGGCTGTGGCTAATAGGTGCAATAACGAATAGTAGTAAGGAATGGAGAAGTCAAAACCCCCATGTACTGCTGGCAGGAATGTAAGATGATGGAGTCCCAGTGCCACATAAACTTCCCTGATTGTTTTTCTAGTTATCCATCCAGGAAAAGTGAAAACAAACAAACAAACAAAAAAAAGTATACAGAAAAGTTTTACATAGAAATGTTACAGAAGTGTCATTTATGGTCACTGAAAAAGAACCTCTAAAATATTCCTCAACAAATGAATGGAGGAGGGAACTATGCGCTGTGGATATGATAGAATCATTATTGGGCTGTAAGAAGGAACGAGGTCTCCATCAACGATACCACACAGAAATGAGCCGCAAAAAAAATATCATGAATGCGAAGGAACCCTGCTTAAAGGGCATGTACTGTACAGTCACTCAGTATGACATATCCAGAAAAGGCAAATGTATGGAGATGAAAAACGGATTCCTGTCTGCCTGGGTTGGGAGTGGAAATGGGTTTTGTTTTGTTTTTTTTCCAAACTGAGATTGTGGCAGATACCCTTTGGGATAATGAAGGGACTCTAATCAAGATCAGGTGATGGTTTCACATGTTAGTAAATTCCCTGAAAGGCCTTGAAATGCCGACGTCAAAAGGGTGAATCTACTCACATGTTAGGAGATGAAAGTAAACACTTTCATTCTTATAAACATAAGAATCTACGCATAATGCTCTCTGCCAGATCACTGTGAGTCGCGTGCAGCCCATCAAGCTGGCTAGGCTAACTGAAGTGCTGGGCACGACTGTTTCACAGGGAGAGTGCATGCAGGTGTGTGGGGAGCTTATGGATGACACCAGCCAGCCGCTCTATCATCCGAACCGTCAAAGGCCTGTTGAGGAGGGTGATGTGCTTCCCTAATGCAGTCAGAAAGAGAGGCTCAGGGGTTGTGCTGACGTTACTGCTGGGTCCCGGATATCCACTACTTAGCCCATGGGATGATCTGCAACGGTTAAATAAAGCATGCGTATTCTTGTTGTTGTCTTAAAAGAATCTACACATACGTTGAAAATGAACGCTGCGCACAGGTACAAACACAGTAAGTATGTACATTTAAAATCTGAGTAAGTTGTATGACTCATACTAATATACCTATTTCCTGGTTTTGATATTGTGTTAGAGCTATTTAAGATTCTCTCTCAATAATAAAACAAAACAAAACAAGAAAGATGTTTCATTGATGTCCTGGCTAGGTTTTATGTCAAGCTAGACTTATTTGAAAGAAGGGAACCTCAACTGAGAAAATGTCTCCATTAAGATCCAGCTGCAGGAGTTCACTAGTTCTTGCTCTCCTGGTTAAATACCCCAGTTCCTAACAAGGCATCTATGTTTGTTTTCACTTTATATGATTAGTATTACCAATTCCACGTCTCCCAGATGGCAGGGAGAAGCTGAAAAATGGTTTGCTTCTCATATTTCCATACAGTGTAAGGAAATACCATAATTTATATGGTGGAGGTGGAGGTGGTGGTGGTGGTGGTGGTGGTGGTGGTGTGTGTACGTGTGTGTGTCTGTGTGTGCACGTGTGCATGTGCACTTAAAGGCTGTATAAAGTTTAAATAAAAATGTCATAAATTCAGTTATTTCCCTTGTTCATTTACATGTAGCATGCAGTATCCACCATAAGCTACCAAAAACTTGAGATATTGAAACACTAGGAAAGAGATAGAGAGTAAAAGAGATAAACTCCAGAATTAGAATTTTCATTCTACTGGAAGAAGACAACTATGCACGTGGCAAACATATGCATTCACATACATGTACATGCACGCATACATGTCACCATGTACTAGGGGGTAGTAAGTCTTTCAGAGAACAAAGAAAGCAGCTCAAGGATGATAGGACATGCACAGTGGAAAGAGGGAGCCGGTTACTATCAGGAGATTGGGGAAGGATGATGTCATCAAGAAGGCAATCTGTCACTGGAAAACTTTAAATGCTTTTCCCACCCTCTGCTGGCACAGTTCTTGGAAGGTCTGTGAGAAGCTGTGCTGGTCAGTTTTTGGCAACTTGACTCAAGATAGAGTTATCTGGGAAGAGGGACCCTCAACTGAAAAAAAAAAAAGTTTCCATAATATTAACCTGTAGGTGTGTCTGTCAGGACATTTTTCTAATTCGTTATAGAAGTGCGAGCGCCTAGCCCACTGTGGGTGGTGTCATTCCTAGTCAGGTGGTCTGGGATGTACGAGACGACAATCTGAGTGGACCACGGAGAGCAAGCCAGCAAGCAGCACTCTTCTGTGGCCCCTGAATCAGCTCTTGCCTCCAGGTTCCTGTCCTGTTTCAGTTTCTGCCCTGACTTCCCACAATGATCAGCTGTGATTGAGTCAAGCAAACCAAATAAACCCCTTCCTTCCTGAGTTGCCACTGATCTTAATCACAGCATTATTGAAAGCCAGCTAGGACAGAAAACAATGCTGTTGTGTCAGGAGAGAGATAGGTGGTCGGAACAATTTGTTGATTTTTAGTACGAGAGACAATAAAAATATAGGAAGAAAGAAAGGTGAGGGAAAGCAGTTCAAGCTGATTTTAAGGACCAACGGGTTCTGCACAGGGCCGTTGAACCAAGAGATGAATGTACAGACATCACGCCAGGGAGAATTCTAGAGGTGGCCTGCCTGGAAGCCTGCTTGGTTAAAGACATGAGTGCCTCGGTTGTGTTTTAGTTTCCTCTAAGAAGTAAATGGTTTTGTGTGGTTTTTCTCTTTCTTTTCCTTTTCATTATTTTAGGGGGATGGGCAGGGATTGAGGAACAGGGGCCCTCTCTTGCTAGGTACGTATCCAGTGAGCTATATCCCTAGCCTTGAAAATGGTTTTTTTCTGTTTGGTTTTTGTTTGTTTGTTTGTTTTTGTTTTAAGACAGGTTAGCCTTAAACCCTTTGGTAAACCTGGGCAGGCCTCAAATTTGCAATTCTGAAACCTTTACCTCTTGAATTATATTCTCTCTCTCTCTCTCTCTCTCTCTCTCTCTCTCTCTCTCTCTCTCTCT
>JADRCD010220683.1:0-12410 GCA_019843815.1 Montemys delectorum | reverse complement strand
TATATATATATGAAAATGGAAATCACTCCATGGGGAATGGCTTTGGATAGCACGGCTTAGTATTTCTGGAAAGTGCTTAAAGTGACTATTAGCAGTAATTACCAAAAGGAAGCAAAGCTTCCCTCTTGCTATTTGTGCTATTTCTCACAGTTCTGTGCCTTGCCGTCTCACCAACATTAATTATCCTACTGTGGGAATTCTTAAACAGCAGTGACCTACTTGGCTTGCATGCCTCCCTGTCTTGTATTTAATGCACTTTCATAGTTTGCTTTTACTTTGGTTTACTGTTTCCTGAGACAGGGTCTGGCTAGTTGAGGCTCATGTTGGAATTCTACCTTAGCTTCCCAAGTGCTCATTGAGAGCCCCCACCCTCTGTCCTTTACCTCCTCCACCTTTTTCTTCCCCATTTAGTTGTCCTGCACACTCAGTCTCCAGTCTCCAGCTGGTCTGTAGCTGCACGAAACCGTATTGTTTGAAGTGGGGTCTTCATTGTATAAAATACTGGCGTTGGTAGTCTTCTAGAAAGTCTTTCTCTGGGGTGTGTGTATGAATGGGGGGGGGGTTTCCAGTACAGAAGAGTCCATCCAAAAATCCTTCCAAGGTGGAAAGCCTTGACTTTGGAAGGGGAGGGGTGACTATCTAAAGAGTTAGAAGAGATTTTAAAAAAATACAATATACGTCAAAAGTTGGATTCACATTAAAACTGACACATTTTAGTTCTAAACTGCAAAGATTACCAGTATCCAGCCTGTCCTCATATTTAGTCCTGACTTCTTGAAATTGAGATATAATCCAGATCTAGAGGAAATATACATGTGTATATATTTCTATACACATACACATATATTTAGAAAGAGAGGGGGGAGGGATACACATGACATCTTCCACTTAATCATTTATTCCTGATCTTTGCTCCTAGGGAAATAAGCGCCTACCTGCCCCTATTCACCCACTTACCTTGTCTTAATATCCACACCTCGGAATGACGTGACCGGAAACTCTGTTTCCTTAAACACGTCTTCAAAAATATAAACTCATACAAAGATAGTAAAGAAGCCACAAGCAGGGAGGACATGTCTGCTGTGTTTAAACCAACCCCGTTTCCACGATGCCTAAAGTCTCCGTGTAAATCAATGGAACCGCAAACTAACCAAGTGAAGGGGTAGGCGAAAGAGATCAGTGGATGTCCACTGAAGAAGAAACAATGATGGCCAATATACTTTTACAAAGACAACCAGTCTCATTGATGAACTAGGAACTTCAAAGTACATCCACAGTGAAATGTCACATCCACCAGGTTGGCAGAGATTTTTTACATGGATTTCGTTCTCTGTTGATAGGAATCTTAGTATAACCATTTGAAAGACTATTTACAATACAGTTTAACTAGGGCATCCCCTTTGAGTTAGTAATTCCATCCCTAGGTGTGCACCTCAGAAAGCTCACACATGTGTAGCAGGAACACATTTGAGAACACTCAGAACAGACCAGCTCAAGTCATGCATGCATTTCCTTTGACACTGCTGGCACTGAGGAGGGGGGGAAGTATGGGGGAAACCCCATACCACACTGGCTGCTGAGGCCTGGGATCTCTCAGAGACCTCTGGGAGACATGATCCAGCGTACCACTTGCATTAATCCATTTATTACTTTGGGAGTAAATCAAAACGCAAGGAATCTTCAATCAATATGTTCTCATCCATCAACTCCTTGAGATCTTGCCTTTCTAATGGTTTCTTGTATAAAATTAACTTAAAAATCGTAACCAATATTCTTTTATCTGATCATCAGGGTTTCGTTCCTACTACTCTCTGTATTTCCGATGACAGCTCATTCTCCCTAGAATTGCACAGCAGTTGGGTAAGGTTTGGGAGTACTTTACCAAAGATTAATTACCTTTAGGGAAAGGTCTTTCTACTAAATGTTGATTCCCTCCAGAGGACCTATCTTGCTTATAGTGGGTCATACACTCCTGCCAGGTGCCAGGAAACCCCGGTGAGGAAGACACCTATGCCCACGCTCCTTCCCAGGCTAAGTTTGACTAGGTTCACTCTGTATTTTACAAAAGCTTCTCTTACTTTCCTTCTTTTAAAAAAAAAAAAAAAAAAAAAAGATTTATTTATTTAATTTATGTATATGAGTACACTGTCGCTGTCTTCAGACACACCAGAGGATGACATCTGATCCCATTACAGATGGTTGTGAGCCACCATGTGGTTGCTGGGAATTGAACTCAGGACCTTTGGAAGAGCAGCCAGTGATCTTAGCTGCTGAGCCATTTCTCCAGACCCCCCTCCCCTTTGCTTCTTTCTTTCTTTCCTAAGAAATTTTACACTGCAAATATGTCATGAATATTAAATGAAACTGCACGAGAAAGTCCGTGGCTCCATGACCCCCAAATGCCCCTTGAAAGAACAGCAATGTGCTTCCCTCCTGCCCTTTTCTCCGAGCTCCTTCCTAGCCTTTCAAAAAGAGGTTCAAACAAGATCGGTTGCCTTTTTTTTTTTTTTTTTTTTTTCTGCAGAAGGAAATTAGAATTGAATTTCTCAGTGTCCTGTTAAGAGGCTGGTGTGGGAATAGCGGAAGTGAGGTTCCAAAGGAAATTAGAGAGAAGAGCATCCTGCGGGCAGAATGGCCACCTGAGCCTTGGGTGCCCCGCAGACAAACCCCACCTTCTAACCTTTGCAACTGCACCCAAGCCCAAGCCCTCTCCTTTCCTCACCACCATTTGACGCGTCTCCAGGAATGGTTTTGGACTTTGCAGGTGTTTGGGGGTTTAGAGGGCATCATCTTCACGCGCATCACTCTGATGCCCTGGGCATTGTGCATTGACCAGGGGCTCATACAGGGAGGGAAAAGAAGGGCACTTGGACAACAGGAAGACTCCTGGCTGGAGGAGGTACAGGCCCGGAGATAGGCACAAATGGACTAGCTGGGAATACTGTGGTATCCCAGGAGACACAGGGTAGAGTGTGGCCACCTCTGACAACTTAAGCACCCTGATCTCAGGCTCTGGAGGCTGACACCCCCTGCGGCTCCCACCCAAGTCCTTCCACAGGTGGGAGTGGACCGCCGTGGTTTAATTCCATTCTCCAGCTCAGAGCCAACTGCGTGGTGTCCTGAGTCAGACACCCGACCAGGGAGTGCGTGTCCTGCGGGGGCGGCAGCAGGTCTGGGTGACGACAGGGAGCCAGGGGCGGCGAGGTCACGCGTGGAGACCACGCCAGTCCAGCCCACCCCACGTGTGCGCTAGATTTAAAAGTTGGTGGCGCGCGGGAATGGTCACTTTGGTGTCTGGGCTCAGCAAGAGGCGCACGGGGAAGGCTGGGGGACAGCTAGAACACCCGCCCAACACAGGGTACCCGGTCCCCAGTCCAGAGCCGCTTGGAGGGAAGGAGATGTCGCGAGCAGCGGGTCGCCGCCCAGGGCTGTCTGCCGGACAATTGACCGCTGCAACCGCATCTCCTCTCCTGCCTCTGCTGCTGCTGCTCGCCTGCTGTGCGGACGCTTGCAGAGGTAAGATGCCACCCTCCTACCTCACGGGGCCCCTTGGGCTGCCGCTGCACCAGTTTCTCTGTCCTCTACCTTCCTTGCCTCTTCTCTGGGCTTCTAGAATCCACTTTCCACTGAAGCCAGGATCTGGCCCAGAACTGCAGACACAGCAGGCTGGGGAAGGAGCAGGGAGCGCTGCAGACTCCATAGCGCGAGTTTGAAGAAATTAAAAACACTTTCCTTTTCACTGCAGTTATTGGAGGGACTAGTGGTTGAAACAAAAGTCTACTGCTCCCCTTACCAAGGCAAAATAAAGTTGTACTGCGCTGCGCCTCCTGGGAGGCCGGCTGTTGAGTTACAAAGTGGAGGAGAGATCCAGGCTTACAGGTTTTTAGGATTAGAGAGTTCATCACAGACAGTTGAAGTGAGCGTGTGAGGCTTATCCGGGTTTCCAATGATGGGCACTTAAAGCTGGCGAGGCAGGTGGGATCTGATGACAACAGGGACCTCCTGAATGTGCCTCCCAGAAAATAGGAAAAACGCAAGACCAGGGAGGGAGGTCTGAAACCCCGGATGAGTGGCAGAGCAAAATGTGTCCCTTGATTCTGTAAAGGATGTTTAGTTACCAGGTAACCTGGGGGAAGGGGAGTCTATCATTCATTCCCGCTTTCTGAGGGTCCTTTAAATTCCAAACACTGCCTTGTTACAAACGTGAATTCTCCCGGTTCTGTCCAGGTCAGTAGGCTGTTCATCTTTTCAGAAATGTTGAGGACTTAAATATCACAGCAGCAGAGCACGGTGGAAGCGCGCGCGCGCGTGTGTGTGTGTGTGTGTGTGTGTGTGTGTGTGTGTGTGTGTTATATGTGTGTGTATGTGTTTGTGTATGTGTGTGTATGTGTATATGTGTGTATGTGTGTGTATGTATGTGTGTATACATATATATGTATATATATATACTTCCATATGTGTGTCTATGCGTGTATGTGTGTGTATGTGTATATGTATGTGTATGTATATGTGTGTGTGTATACATATAGATACATATATATGTATATATATATATACTTCCATATGTGTGCCTGTGTGTGTATGTGTGTGTGTGTATGTGTGTGTGTGTGTGTGTGTGTATACATATATATATATGCCCTCGGTTAGAGCCAGACAGAGAAGAGTATTCTTTTCCTGGCCAGTCTTTTTTGCTTCCATTTTATTATTTTAATTTTTGTTCCTGAGCCATTGAAGAAGAACAGGCTCCCTCATCTGAAAGCATGTTCAAATGGTACAGTGGCAGGGACAGTATTATGATGGCTCATTTGATAAAGGTGCCTACTACCAAGCATGAAGACCAAAGGTCAAGGCTAGGTGTGGTGGCGCATGCCTTCAACCCAGCACTAGGAAGGCAGAGGCAAATGGATCTCTGTGAGTTCCAGGCCAGCCTGGTCTACAAAGTGAGTTCAGGACAGCCAGGGCTACACAGAGAAACTCTGTTTCAAAAAAAAAAAAAAAGAAGAAGAAGAAGAACTTGAGTTCCATCCCCAGGACCCACAAGTTGTCCTCTGAAATAAAGAAAAACCAAATAGCAACATGGCAAACTACATGGTAGCCATGACTTATGCAAGCTAAATGAGCTTTTTCTCTTTTAAATATTTTATTAGAAATATTAGAATGATAACTTCATTTACCTTCTTAAGGAAGGAAATAATTATTAAGGTTCTTTGTTTTCTTTTTAAAGAGTTCGGGTTTATTTAATATACTGCAAAGAGATCAGCAGCCTGGCAATAGCAGATAAACTTCCTGAAGCCTGATAATCATGGTCTTTATTTGTATTTATTTATTTAAGCTATATGGGTGTTTTGTCTGCATGTGTGTCTGTGCATTCCATGTGTGCCTGGTGTCAAGGGAGGTCAGAAGAGGGTGTGGCATCCCCTGGGACTAGAGTTACAGCTGGTTGTGAGCTACCATGTGAGTTTGGAGAAGTCAGCCCAGGCTCTTTGGAAGAAGGCACAGTGCTCTTAGCCATGGAACCAGCCCTGGTAACTATAGCTTTAAATATTGTTTTGTTAACGGGAAAAGCTGTTTTCTATGCATGTTGCATGCAAGGGGCTTGCGATGGTCTCTGCAGCAATAGGAAATGACTGTCTTGGAGGACTGGGTGGTCAGCAGGTTCCTAAAAAATAGATGAGCCTTTAGTTTTATTTCCAAAAGAGCAAATCCACTAGCTGTCTCTCACATCGTAAGTAACCTTAATATTATTCAAGCAAGAGGCTTCCTTCACTCTCAGGAAGTTCCCTGACCGCACTTTTCTGTCTTCATTCCCTTTCAGACATGAAAAAACAAATTTTATTTTTTAAAAAAATGTAGTGAGGTGGGGCAGTTGGGGTGGGGGGTGGGGGAAGGGATAAATAGCCAGTGTAATCTGCATTAGTCCCTAAGATCCTAAACATTAGGGGAGGGACATGCATGGCCTACATAAGCAAAAGTTGGAGGTGCTCTAACAAGAATGATGAGTACATAGATATAACTAGATATATCTAAAAATAACAAAAACAAATGTCATAAAACCAGAAAAAAATAAATGCCAGAGAAAGTATCATCTCTAGCAAAACAAAACAAAACACCAAAAACCAAAAAAGCAAAACACAAGCAGCGTACACGAGGGCAGAGCTAGTGCGGCGACAATAAAGGAAAGCCAGACTTGCTGGGTGGAAACACTTTACTCGGAAAAAGAACATGTTTGAAGAGGGAAATGTCTCATAAAGAGGAACGCACTTTGGGTGTCTGCCAGTCACTTGATTATGCCTGCAGCAGTAAGTGATCATGGCCAAGACTGGTTTAAAGCATGTCTTTCCTGCTTAGATCTTTCATTCATTGACAGGTTGGAAATGTTCAATTAGTAGTAACTGATTCTCAGATGCTAACTCTTCAGGGCTTGGGAGATCGCTGGTGCCACCTTTACAATAATCAGGTCTGTTTCTTACACAGTGCATAAGTAGAAATACCTCCATGAAGATGAGCAGAAGCTGCCATCTTATTGATCTAGGAGAGGACAGTGGTGTTGTTTGGGGAAATATGGATAGTAGTACAAATGCTGGTTTTAAGTGCTGTGTAAGGCCTGCATGCAAGGAGACGTGGGCTGAGCACACCTTCCAAGGCATGGGCTTTGAGATCTCCTCAGTGTGTTAACTCTGAGAGATAATGAAACCTTGAGAATTGGGGTTAGTGGGACATTGGTGGGAGACTGGGGACTCTGCCCTCAGAAGGGATTAAAGGTGTTCCCTTGGAACTCTGGATCCTGGGAGAGTGGGTTGTTTAAGACCGATAGGCTCCTCCCTGCCCTTCAGCTTTCTCTCTCAATTATACAATTGCTCTAGCTGGTTCTCTACCCACCCCAAAGCCCTCACCAAAGGTTGGAGCTTAGACTTGCAGTTTCCAAAACTGTGAACTATGTAAATCTCCTTTCTTTACAACGTATCCAGCAGAAACCAGACTACACCAAGTGGCTTAACAAGACCATTGCACCAATTCTAACAAACAGTCGGAAAAGGGGAGAAAAAAAGCCATGTTCCTTGTGTTAGGGTTCAGCCTAATGACAGTGGATTTCTATCAACTATAGCAAACCATTTTGATTTGGGGGTTCATCATATCCCAAGGCTGTGCTTCTGTGTTTTGCAGAAGGGCCACAAAAGCACCCCCCCTTTTTTTATTTTGATATTAGTGGTTAGAACTGTTAAGCACAATGGCAATTTCAAAGTGGCTCCTGGGTGCTTAATGGCAACTTCTAAGTGGCTTCTGGATGAGTTGGGTTTGGAAAGAGTTATAGTCCCAGTGGTCTTGGTGAGGAAGTCTGGCCCTAATTCTGGACAGCTGAGTTGGAAATTTCATCTTGTCCTGGGGTGGAGAAAAGCTGGGAACATAACACTGCATTCTTTAAACAGAAGTGCCAGGTTTGGAGAGATTAGCTGAGTGGTTAGAGGCATGTGCCGCTCATGCAGAGGACCTGGGTTCTGTTCCCAAGATCCCTCATGGGATCTTGCAAATGTCTGTGACTCCAATTCCACTGGGTCTGATGGCCCCTTCGGGCACACGACATGTGCATAGTGCACCTGTACACATGCAGACACATACTCAAAACTAAAATGAAGATAAATAAGTTACAGAAATGCCTGTCAAACGGAATCTCAGAATCAGTAAGATCTCCGAGTACTTGGCATGAAGCTTTGGCACCACAGATTAATCCTTGCCCACAAAAAGAAAGAGCTCAGAATGTGACTCATCAGGCAACTGTGGCCTGACATGAACGGTTGTGGTATGGTGAGCAGTTTATCACTGAAGAATGTGAAGGAATTTTCCATAAAAGGGGGTTCTTTAACAGGGGGCCCCACCAGGCTCAGAACTTAACCAGCTCTTTTTTGATGCTTCTAAGTTGTTTGTAAAATTTACTGCCACAGAAAGGGCTGTCATTGTTAGGGAAAGGTCTTATATATGTATGGCCCTTGGTTTGAGTCCTAGGGCACACACACATGCACACATGTGATATGTGCACACATGCACCAGCACACACACACACACGCACGCACGCACACACACACACACACACACACACACACACGTACGCACGCGCACACACACACCAGAATTAGGTCAATAACACAGAAAATATAGTTAATTATGATTATTATTATAACTTAAATTAAATAATAGGAAAAGCCTGATAGAAGTTGAGCCAATATTGAGTACAAAGTAGAAGACTTAAGGAAAGTAGAACTCATCAGAATTTATAGTCAGTCAGAGATATTTGGCAATATTTATTGAAGCCAGGCACAGAGGTACACACCTGCTATTATAGTGCTCAAGAAACTGAGGCAGGAGGATTGTGATTTGTGGGCAGTTTGGGAGACAGAGTGACCCTGTCTCTAAAACAAAACAAAAATACATGTTTCTTGCTACCTATTTATTTAGGTGCCTTATGCAAACTAGCTTTCTTCTGTTTTCTTCTCATGAGTTAGGAATAATAATAATAATAATAAACAACAATAATATCTCCCTGGAAAGTATGGCATGGGGATTAAGGACATGACGTATTTGAAGCGTTTGTTTATCACAGCTTTACATATATTATTGGATTGTTTCCTCTTTCAGGCAATTTGAATAAAGCTGCTATGAATATTCAGATAAGTTTTTATGTAAAGATAAAGGTAATTCATTTTTGAGAGTACTATCTCCACTATGTTATTGGGCTGTTTTTAATAAACATGGCTTTTTATATAAGAGCAAATGTTGACATATCTAGTTGAATTAGCTTGGTAGTATTTTATAGCAAAAAAAAAAAAAATGACAACCAGAATCTGAAATGGAATTGCCTAGAAATAATTAATTTGAAGAAGAAGCATAATATGATAACATTAATATAAATTCAAAACTTTATTTTTAGGCGTGCCAATATCACCTCAAGGATTGCCGCCAGAACAAGAACTACAATTGTGGAGTGAGGTAAGTTATTCCTGCAAAAATAGGGAACACTTCCATTGTCTTCAAAATTATTATGGTAAAATGAGATGGTATAAGTGAACTTTGGGGGAAACTGAGTTTACCAACATTGTGGCATCGTTAAGAGTGATTTATTAAAGTAAAAGGTAAAACTTACCTATAATTCTAGCACTTAGGAAACTGAGGCAGGAGGATTACTGTAAGTGTGAGACTAAACTGAGGCACATAATGAGTTTAAGGTCAGCCTGATATACAGATATATATATGTATGTATGTATTTATATACATATATATATATATATATATCTATGCCAAGATCCTATCTCAGGAAACACTAAAAAAGAAAAGGAAAGAGAAAAGGAAATAAAACAGTAAATGGTAAAAAATTAGAAGGCAGAAACAAACTTTAAAAATGAGGTAATTATAATAAATGTAAACGTGCTAAAATATACCACTTAAAGTCACGGATTCTCATTTGTATTTGTGGTCTAGCTGTTAAGTGCAAAGCTTCAATGAATATTGCCAAATAGCTCTGACTGATTATAAATTCTGATGAGTTCTACTTTCCTTAAGTCTTCTACTTTGTACTTAATACTATTAAGACTCACACCTAAGAGCTGAAGCTGCACCTTGTGGATGAATGCTTGCTTGCCTAGCATATGTGAAGCCCTAATTGAATCTCTAGGTACCCCTTCCATCATGCACACACACATAAAGAACCACACATAACATGGGTAGTGATTGAGGTATGGAAGGATGGAAATGATATATAAAGCAAATATGAACTGAGAGAAAACTGAGGTGGTAGTCCTAATAGCTAATAAAATAAAATTCAGAAATGCAAGCTATCAAAACTGACAATTATCCATGTATGTACATATGAATGATGGAGAAGATGGTGTAGCCCTCATTATTAATACATACCAATGAGTTAGCCTCAAATTCTACCAGTCTGACAAGTGGTAGAAAGTCCTGGGGAAAATAAGCATTAAAGAACCAAAACATATTAGGTTAGAAAGTAAGGTTTCATATACCAGAAAAGATCTAGTAGATTTTTCCAATTATAATGCAATACAATAAAATAGCAAATTCATGACTTAAGCATTCCATTTGTTTGGGACATCAGTACCATTTATGGCAAATAGCCTGAGAACAAACAGGAAATTATACTTAGAATTTAATGCCAAAAACATTGTCAAAATTTGCAGGCTATAGCTAAGACTTGCAGAGAACATCTACTTCATTATGAAAGCTCAAAAGTATAAGCTGCGTGCAAGGCTCCCTGTGCTCCAGAAGATGGGCCTGCGTCTGTGCACATGCGAGCAGCACTGGGAGAGCACATGAGTTAGGAAGGAAAAAGGGTTGGGGAGACAGGGGATGGGAGGGGCTGCAGTAGCTTTGATCAATACACACATATGTGTGTGTATACATATATATATATATATACATATGTGTATATGTGCATGTGTATATATATGTATGTATATGTGTATGTATGGATATATATATATATATATATATATATATATATGAAATTGTTAGTCCTTAAAATGCCCTGAAGTAAAATTTTCTTTTTTGTGTCATCAGCCAAAGCCTACATTCCGTCTTACAGTCAATGTGTTGTAAGTTTCTCTACAAAAGAAAACTACTTTAAAGTTCACACATCTGCCCTTTAGCTAGCTAAGTACCTTCTCTTCTTTTTCTGTCTTCCTAGAAGTCTTGTTAATCTTCCATTTCAAGCCTCATCAAATACTTTAACCAAGTTCATTTGAGATCAACAACAAACTTTCCCCCCTGTTCTCCTTGATAGTGAAGAATTGCATTAAGTTTCTTGCTGTTGAAATGTTGGAACTGATACAAGAGTTCACAAGATTTGTGTGTAGAGTATCAATATATAAGAATCAGTAGCATTTCTTTTCAGTAGAAGGAAGTAACATAGCAATATAGCTTAAAACACAATTGGCTTTTTGAATCCATGAGTTAGCTATACACCTGCAGACTCAACCAACAGTGGATTGAAACTAGAAAACTGTATCTTTCCTAAGTCTATAAAGACTCCTTCAGTTGATATTTCCTAAACAGTATAGTGTAATGACTATTTTCATAGTGTTCACATGGCATTAAGCATTACAGATAGTTTAGAGATGGCCTAAAGGCTACAAGAGGATATGACTTATACTCAAGTATAAGCATATACTGCATTGCATGAGGAACATTAGCACCTATCGATTTTAACATTCTCAGGGATGCTGGAACTAATCCCTACAGATACTGACAATTGTGTATCATCCACAATGACTATAAAACGCAATAAATAGTATAAATACAAGGTACATTAATGAAGGAAAACGTAGATGTTAAAAGATAACCGTGTGACTAGATGGAGAGACATCTTTTCTCATTATTATTATTATTATTATTATTATTATTATTATTAATTCATTTATTTTTTACACTTCTGATTTTATCCCCACCCCTGGTCCACCTTCTGACTGTTCCACATCCCATACCTCCCTCCCACCCCACCCCCCGTCTCCATGAAGATGTCCCCACCTCCCACCACCACCCCCACCCCACCTGACCTCTAAACTCCCTGGGGCCTCCAGTCTCTTGAGGGTTAGGTGCATCTTCTCTGATTGAAGACAGATCAGGCAGTCCTCCACTGTATATGTGTTGGGGACCTCATAACAGCTGGTGTATGCTGCCTGTTTGGTCAATAGAACAATTGTGTATGGCGGGGGGGTGTTGTTTTTAGGAACATCTATCTTCGTGTGTGTGAATGTGTGTGTGTGTGCGCGCGCGCACGCGTGCGTGCATGACAGGGTCTCTCACTGGGATCTGAGGTTCACATTGGTGAGCCCCATGGCACCTCCCATCTCTGCTTTCCCAATCCTGATTTCAAACATGGTGGCTTTTTATGTGAATATTGGGGATTCAGCACATATCCTCAGCCTTGTGTCCTTTCCCCACAGGACTCAGAATAATTCATTTGATATGATAAAAGTACCAAATCTTCCTCAAATTAATCAAGCCAAAGCCTATGACAGCATGTTTTTATTTAGAATAATTCCACTTACTTTTTTTTTATAAAAGGAACATATGAATTTAACCTAACACTGTTGTGAAAAACTAAATCTCTAAATTTATTAGGATGTCCTCTAACTCCAGAGGATGTCTTAAATCCAAGGAGCTTAAAAGAAAGAACTAGCTGTGCCTGCTTACAAAGACTACTTAAGAAAACTGCAGTGGTTTATAGTTTGAAAATTCAGATAATGACACAAAAATAAAGACATGAAGTGATGGAATAAAACTTAGAGCAAGGAGAGTCCCACCTTTGACAGTCACCAGCCCAGGTGGCCTCTTACTGCAACCCTCTGTGCAGGCTCTGCTTGCTCTGCCTGCCCTGTAGGCCTTGGGGTCCCAGAATCACC
>JADRCD010220682.1:1010-38389 GCA_019843815.1 Montemys delectorum | reverse complement strand
TGTGGTGTCTTCTGATTTAGTCTCTGTGGTGTCGTCAGTAATTTTTCTTCTTTACCCCTGGTGGCCCCTCCACAGGATGGGGAGATGGGAGTAGGGGGGAAAATGGAAGGGAAAAAAATGGAGGGAGAAAGACTTTGTCAGCTGTATAGTCCAGGACCATTTGGAATATTGCTTGCCTCTGATAGAGCAGTGCTACCAGCCTCACAGACTAGGAAAAGCCCCTAGTAGTAAGCAGTAGAACTCACACAAAGCTGTCATTTTCAGCCCTGTGCATATGTCTGGGCTAGAAGCCAGAGGCAGTGGCCAGGTGGAGCCTACAGAATGTTTTGCAACATCCCAGTAAAATAGTTATGAAAAAGCCTGCATAAATGTTCAAAAAATAGGTGTCTGCAAGTTAAGATAGGAGCATTATCAATAAAGCTTGTCCTTCCGTATGTGAGGAAGCCAACCAGCCATGGAGCTCTAGCTCCTCTCTTATACAGCTTATTGTTTGAGCTCCTCATCTCCTACCGGCTATTTCTTCTGCCTCAGTCCACACACAGCAATGGGAACCAACCAAAACCACAAACATATTTAAAAAGATGTCAGGGGAATACAAGGGACAAAGGCCAACCCCAACCTCTTTTTGTCGTTGGCTTTTCAGATATTCCTATTCACATATTCAGATATAAGTATTCCTAATTTTAATTAAACTTCAAGAATTCTTTTCGTAATACAAGCTGAGACATTGAGGGAGGGCAAAGGGACTTCTTAGAATGTCCTTACTATTAACCAAAATAGCCAAGAAGCTTCACCAACGTTCATCTGACCCGAGAGTGGCGCAGCACTGCTGTCTGGAGACCTGATAGCCACAATGGTGGATGATAACTTTTCGGGCACTTACCGATACTTTTTTCCCAAAGAAAAATATGGCAGAATCTTTTTTTTAATTTCTGAAGCTTCTTTTCTAATGAGATTAGGTTGCATTATCAAACATTTTTCTAAAGACCTAAGGGCAAGCACAAAGGCATACTAGAAGGTTTGTTGTTTTGTTTGTTAAGTGGGAAGGTAGGGTAAAACTTGGTTTTGAGATTCTGTTCAGACATTTTAAACCAAACTTTTGTGATCAGGGTCCACTTTCTACAAGCCTTAATCACTGGATTTTGGGTTGTGTCCTAAAGGACAGTGTGTGGTTTTAATTGTCCACCATTCCACTCTGCAGATGTGTAGACCACACAGGCATACACACACTGGAGGGGGCCTTGGTGGCTCACACATCCTTTGAATTCAGCTGGCACTTTGCCCCTACCACCATCACTTCATTGCTCTTGCGTGCACGTGACCACAGACTGTGTATCTAAATTTGGCGCATTTCAAGGTCAATTGATGCAGCAAACAGACTCTGAGCTTGGACAGTCACATTGTCCATTCGTTCGTCCACAAAAACAAACAAACAAAAATGTGCAAACACGCTGCCTGTGCTCTCTCCAAGTTCATAAATCTTCATCCCAGAAGATTCTTGGCTGTTTCATCGAAAGCTCACAGGATGAGGAGAAAAAAAAAGTGCAATGTGTTGTTTGTCCATGCCCTCCACACTCCCCTAGCCCTTCAGTCCATTTTCACTGCATGGGCAAGCTATAAAGGCAGAGGCTGCATTTTACATTCCGCTGGTTTACACAGGCAAAGAATCTGAAGCACCTCCAACATGGACATCGAGTAAAAACTACCAGTTTTCCAAAGTCTGTAATTATGTATTTACACAACGTACATAATCCTGTATGTATTTACATTCGATTACAGATTATCGAGTAAGTGACACAATATTGTAGTGTTAATAGGATGAAATAGAGAAAATACCACCGGCTGAAGCCATTTTTTTTTTTTATTATCTACAAAACAGGACCTGGCAGGGCAGGTTCCAACACTGACCTGGCATGTCCTTCAACACTGCTTGGGGGCATTTGCATGACAGATGGGAAGGTGGTTCAGTCCACCCTGGCTAAGTCTTTGACCAGGATGCCAGTGTTGGCACTGACAAGAGAGTGGTTTGGCTATCTGAGCATCTGCTTCTGAGCTGGAATCACCCAGCCCTCAGTGGCATGGGGCTGCCATCCAACAGGCTTTGCACCTCTTATAGCAGGAACTGAACCCGATGCAAACCCAAGAGCTGGGAGTAATCCATCGACTTCCCAGGGTGATACACAGAAACTCTGAGCCATCTTCTCACCCAGAATGCCTATTTACATAAATAGCATACATCAATATTTATTTATTTATTTACAGACCATTTTTACAGTTTATTGTACTGGTTACCAAAAGCAGACAACATTTACTTTTCAGAAAAGAAAAAAAAAAGTACCAAAACAAAGTCCAAAAATAGACATTAAAGTAGCATTTTCATATATTGGGGATATATGAAATTTTTAGTTTTTGTACAATTCTTTTTTATTCTTCTGGGCTGATTTTCATAATAATCATAAAGTAGTTCCTGCTACTTTATGATTATTATTGTCTGTCTCCTAAAACCAATTTCTTCAGATAGATATCACAGCTATGATGTCCTACCAACCTAATTCTTTCCTGTGGCCAAATGTTGAATCTTTTTCAGCAAAAAAATAAAATAAAATAAATGCTGTTGGATAAGTGGGAATCTGAGTATGTGTACACTTTAGCAGCAAAGTGTTAAAGAACAAATAAAAACACTGCTCAGAACTCATCACAGCTCCTGTTTAGGAAGTGGAAGGGGCTCCAAGGAACACACATAAAGAGTACGCTCTGATCTTTATCCTACTGACTGTTTCACAGAGCGTCTGGCTCCTCTCTCTGTGACATCTCTCAGTTCCAAATGCAAGCTCCTCCCTAATGCTCATCAGCACGGAACATCATCACACGCTCCAGCTTGGACCGTAAGAGGGCTATGTGGATTTACTCAGGACAGGAAGGCAGGCATTTCTAGACCACAACAGCTATCACTTGCCAGTGACACGCTTTCATTTCCCATCTAGAATGTGCATCCAAGCAAAACAAAGCCAGAATATTGCATCTTAAAATTAGCTGCACAAACTCAAACATATTTTTTTAGCTGTCACTTTCAATTTCCCCATGTTAACTGGCTAGAAAGTGAGAATGTGTTATAGATTTCTTTCCTCAAATATTGCTTCAAGAATTTGGCTCTTTTCACCTTAGTATATATAGTGAGAGAGAAATGGTCTCCCTTACCCAATGGGAGAATTTTGGCTATCAAATAAGTAGGTATTCTTGAGCTTTTCAGCATATGATGTTATAAAAGGTTTTGTAAACAGTGTTCTACTTAGTAACCACTTCTCTGAGCACTGCTGGAGACCGATTCGGAAATAAAGCACAGGCAATGAGTACAATACCCCCCTAATGTCATTACTGATAAAGATTTATTAGTTTCACGTTGCCAGTTTTACTTGAAGGGTACTAGCCCCATGTAATTATGACAGTTCACACCAAATGCAATCCCCATAAAAGATGTTATAGTGAGCCCTAGGGTCCATGTATAATTCCATATTTGATAGCCAAGACACAAATAAAACATTTACAAGGATGATCCCGTTCATCTGATTTTTTTGCCTCAGGGAAAGAAAATGAAGAGAAGAAAAGAAAGAAGAGAAGGAGGAGGTGGAGGAGGACCAGGAGGAGGAAGAGGAGCTACATAAACGGCTTTTCCTCTCCCTTGGGAATTTTTAATCAGTGCCATGTTTGATGTTAGCCCTGTTGTCATGGAAGTGGGCTGAAATTTAAAAAGCATAGTCATTGCTTAGCTTTGGTACACTCTGCAATAGATTAAAACAAGTAAGACATACACCAACCCTCATATGTTCCAACCACCCAGTTACACTGAAAGACTGAGTTACGAGAGAGGAAAATTACAGACACAAAATGAAGGGTTGAAACCCAGTTTATCTTTAATCCTCTGGGATAAGCTATGAAACAAGCAGTCTGAAGAGTGAATCCTCAGTGTCATGAGTGATGTGCAGAAGTTTACAATAATATGGGCACAAAATAGATTGTCGCCTTCAGTACATTAGGGCCATTAGAATTTCTCGTATACCTACTTGCATGAAGTTACCACAGGTTCATAGCAGACTTTGCCATTTAATGCCTACAGAGCCTAAAGCTTCCAAAATGCCTATCTGGCCTGTACATATTTCATTAAAAATAAACTCTATATAATAAATAAATATATAAAATAAATAAAATGTTGCCTTTGGAATTTCTATAAATAAATTTAACCTTTTTCCTTTTTTCTTTTTTTCTTTTTTTCCTTGTTTTTTTTCTTTTTCTTTTCTTTTTTTTCTTTCTTTTTTTTTTTTCTTTTAAACTAAGAGGTCTTTGCTTTAAATTCACCGGGCTATGATACCAGTGAGAATGAACTGATAGTCTTTTTAAGTGAGACTGCTCTCTCCACACCTGTAGAAAGGCAGCGTTCCCTTGAGCAGGCCACCAGCCAAAAATCCTGATGAGTTGAAGTATGGCAGCTGTGCTGATAAAGGATGAAGTTCAACTGATCAAAAATGTAAAAGCGTGTCTATTTCCCAGCATGCATCAGGCCGTTGTCCTCGTGGCGCGCTGCAGTCCCTCTCCACTCACTCATGCACTCACCCTCTCCCATACCTCTCTCCCCTGCTTTTGCAATAAATCAAGCAAGTGGCCCTAGGCAGCCCTCCAGGAGGACCAGCCAGTAAGTGCAGAGCAAATTGGCAAGTCCTCACCCAAGCTTCCATCATACATATGCATGCGACAAAGTTTGGCAACAGTGGAGCTGAGGTGACGGCACTGCTAATCAATAAGAACCCACCGCATGAAAGCATTTATAGTGGTTATGTTTTAAGGGCTCAAGTGAAGACACTGTCTCTGTCAACTTTGGCTTAGAATATCCTTATATAGTTCAGGTACTTTGTCAGGGTCCACTGGTCTAGGTAAAAAATGTGTAAATTTCTGGTGCCGTTTAGTCCTGGTCCCTTCTCTTGGAGTCCCATCCTTATTTAAAGCGACATAGTATCTCCTTCCGGTGTCCACGTGTTTATACAGATTGGAAGAGTAGGTGTTGTACCAGTTCTCTTCAAACTGTTCTCTGAATACACACTCCTGGGTTAGTTTTTCCTGTTTAAAAAAAAGAAGAAGAAGAAAGGAAATTAATACATTGCAAAATGTAGGTGCCTCGTTAAAAAGCAATAGTCTCCATTGTTACACACAAGTTGAGTCCCTATTATTCAAAAATCTTTGGACCAGAATAGTCTTAAACTACTTTTTTCAAATTTTGGAACATTTGCATTTGCATAGTGAGATATCTAGGATACAGGACCCATATCTAAACACAGAATTCACTTATGTTTCAAATATACCTTCTACGAATAGCCCGAAGGTAATCTTGCATCATATGTTTTCATTAAAATGCCCATAATATGGAATTTTCCACTTGTGACATCATGTTACTGCTGAAAAAAATGTTTAAATATGAGGACATTTCACAGTTCAGAATTCCAAATCAATTGAGCCATATAAGCCTAATAAAATAATTTTTTTACTTTAAACTTTATTATTTTTTTAAAAGGTGCAAGCAAAAAGAGTCACACATAGAAATTAACAATAACCAAAAACTATATGACTCACTGACCTTCTAAATAGTTAGATGTACTGTCAGAATGGAAGCTATAAGGCTTCACACTGAATTTTGCACTTTCACTATCAAATAAATTTTATGTACTTATCCACCACAGAAAATGAAAACAAAATTACTTTGATGCACTTTGGAAAAATTATTTAACTCTATCAAGTTAATGACATTTGACTTTCTTATTTAAGACAGTTAAAGCACAAAATATTCTAAACAATTTGAGGGATAAGAAAAAAATATTGAATTTTTTTAGATAATATTCATTAGTTTTTTCCTTGATCTAGCTATGCAAAGTAGAAATGTCAAGGATAAAGTCAAGAAAAAGACAGCACCTTGATGAATACAAAATTTTCACCTAAAAAGCAATCTACTGACAAGGACTAGCTGCTTTTCAGGGAGTGTCTTCCACATGCCGGTCACTATACCCAAAGGACGACTGGTTCACTGCCCATTCTCATCTTTGCCAGAGAGTTTGGATGGTGACCTCCCTGGGAGACATTTGCCCAAGTGGAGGCTCTAAGAAGCAGCTCATTGTTAACAGATTTTTATATGAACTTGCACTATCCAGTGACATCTACAGTGCTAACAGTGAGTGCCACCTTGGAGCATCCTGTGGCATGGACTACATTCTAAAGGCTTCACACTCAAGCTTCGGTATGCATGCTCTCACCTGAGGCATGTCTGTAACCTGTGGGTTATATGAGCCTCTTCCCTTTAAAATTCTGACCTCAAATTTTACAAAATAGAGATTTTTTTTAAATCCCTGGGAGAGCCAGCAGTGGTGGTGCACACCTATAAACCTAATACTCCGGAGGCATAGGCCAAAGGATCTCTGAGTTCAAATCTAGCCTGGTCTACAGAGTAAGTTCAAGAACAACCAGGGATACACAGAGAAACCTTGTCTTGGAAATCAATCAAACAAACAAACAAACAAACAAGCAAAATCCAATTCCTGGGAGAATTCTAAAGCAGACCATTCTCAGTGCCCATTTTAAGATGCTCATCGCACCTTGGTATACCCAAAGGATTGCCTTCCAGACATCCCACAAAATCTGTGAGTGTTCAAGTCCCCTTAGATAAAAGTGGTGTGCTTGCATAGAGCCTATCACATCCTCCCACAGACTTTAAACTATCTCTAGATAACTAATGATACCTAAGACAGAGTAACTACAACAAGAGTAGCTGTGCAGGGTCACTGAGGACACAGCCTCCTAAACTATGCGATGTGGTCGCATATGGGGTCATGCAACTGAATGTGCAGGTCACAAAGAGAGTTGACAACTGTAAAGGTCTCCAAATGGGCAACAACCAAAACAAATTCAAACTCCAATTTAAAATGAACAGTGGTACTTCTGGCAGCACGTTCCCATATCACGTCATGGGGCCTCACTACAGCCTTGCTTTGAACAGCACATCATGCTGTCAGCCACACAGGGCCGACCAACACTGCCTAAAGCACCTTGGCTCAGACTGGAGACTCTGAAATCCCATGAACTGTAATGTTTTCACCATGCATAACAACTTCTCTACTCTTGTAAAAACAAAGCCATTCAATTATGAGAAACAAAAACTTTAATATTTTCCACTTTAACATGTAAGTTTTTCAAATTAGAACATCTTTGGATCATATTACATTAGAATGTCTGATTTTAAAAATTATTTATTTGAGTTTCATAAAACCTGAGTTGCTGACTTCTGTCTTATTAAAAAAAAAATACATTTTGGGTTGAGATTAGAATAGAATTTCCAACAATTTCTAAAATGATCCAAACATACTCTTGACATTTTGTACTGTGTATGTATGTTATACACTGTTCTTAGCACTGGTGCTTATAAAAACCAGAATCTTGATCACCTCTGGAAGGCACTGAAAGTAGTCTACATCTGTGCATCAAATATTCTACAAAGTTTACGTCCATGCAAATGTAAATGAGCACACCCATCTCACTAACATGCAAACTGATTTTATCTTTACATATAAGCCAAAGAACCGATTTAAATTTTCTTCTTGATGTATTATTAGCAAGTGTTTGATTTGTGTACCTAATATGTGTTTACACATACACACACACACACACACACACACACAAGCACAAAGCATTCATGAGAGGGAAAGGTTTAGAGCCCTGGTTTAGGGGATAAAGACAACAGTAATGTGTGTGTTGTGGTTTCTCAATCCACAGAGAGTTGCATCTGCACATGTACATCCTGTGCGTCAGAAGGGAGAGCCATAATGCTTTCTGTCTTGACTGAGGGAGTATTTCCAAACACAGTAAAGTAAAAACAAATCTTCTAGCCCACTGATTCTTGAATTAAACAGAAGCATCCCCTTATTTCAGAGATGGCAAGGAGAAAGCTAGTCTCAATTACACATTCCCACTGCAAGAAAATCTCTCTGTCTTCTTCCATATCCTCCCATCCTTTCCCTGGGCTCCATGGAAAGTGCAGTCCCTTCTGCCCTCACAGATCAAGCAGCCATGGCTAGAAATGGCACACCTCGCACATCCCACTCCACAAACCCACTCTGAGCTGAGATGTGTGGCCGAGGCTACTCCTGGTGAAGGGAGGAAAGACAACTTTCCACCTCTGGTTTTATTATTGCTCAGTTGAAATCTCTAAAATCAATACCTTTCTAGCCAGCTATTTTAAAACTAAAAACTAAGAAAGTTCTTATATCCTTTCTGTTGGGCATATGCTGGTTGCTGTCCAAATGGGAAAGCTCATGAAATCAGGGAACATGATGCTGGCTAGACTGCTCCAGACGCAACACTATCATGGAGAACATTGATAGTGACACCTCAGACTCTCCCAACAGCCATGCTCTGGCAGCTGGAACTGACCAAATTGCAGATACAGGCAAGAAGAAAATCACCAAGAGGCCAAAGATGAAGGAAACTCTCATGAAAGCGTGTTGCTACAACCACTCCATGCCCTCACAGCACCTTGCAAATATCCCCTTGGACAAAACGATCATTACAAGGATGTCCTCAGAAACACCAGCTCTGAAACACAAATGAGAACAGACAGGAGGCCAAGGACAATGCCTGCCGAGCAGGAGCACGAGATGAGCAGGAACACATGGGTCTTCTAGAGCCCGAGCTGCAGGTGTGTTTTTTTGTTTCCATCATTACAAATAGGAAAAGATGACTTTTAGAATTATTGCTTTGCTCTTGTCCACTTGGAGCCTTGAATGAGTAAAATGTAAATAAACCAATCAGGCCCACGGGCTCTGTGGACACACATCCAACTAATGGCAGACTGAAGTTATTTGGAGTATCGTTTACAGGAGGGCCAAACATGTTACCGTAGATGTTTCTAGAGCATTATGCAAAGATGATCTGCAGAAAGGAATGTGTAGTATCTATGCGACGCTATGGCATTTTACATAAGAGACCTGAGCATGAGCATATTTGGGTATGTTGAGGGGATCCGAGAACTAATCCCCTACAGATTCTGAGGGACAACTGTCATCGAAAACAGATAGGGTCATTTAATATTCTTCTGTCCCTATCATTCAGAACTTGAGGGCGTACAGCACACTTTACAAATCACCAAAATGCTGGTGCCATTCTATATTCATATATTAAGCATATGGCTTAATACACTAAGTTTAGAAAAACCTAATGGGCAGACCATGCAGGATGGAAAAGGGCAGAGTTTTACAGAATCAGCCAACAGTTCAAGCTAAGGCAAGCTTTGCCTCCTCTCTTTGTGGTTCTTCATTTACGTGTCTTAGGGGTGAGGAGAGCTCACACTGTGGTCCATGTGTATAGATAAGAAAACAAAACAATTTGCACTCTCACCTTCCACCACATGCAAGGGCCTGGAGACTGAACTCAGGTGGCTAGTCTTGGCAGTCAGTGGCCCACTGAGCCATCTTACTGGTGCCTGGTCTCTTTCTTAATCCAAAGGCCTAAGACATCCTCCAATAGCTCTTACTGGCTTCCTCTTAAATACTCTCTCAAGTGGCCACAAAGCATCAGCAAGGATTTTGGTGTTGTTTTAGTTTGGTTATTTGGGTTTTGTGATCAAATTCTGGTCCTTGTACATACCAGGCAAGTGTTCTACCACTAAGCACCCCCCACCCCTCCCCTTCCTCCTCAACTTCCCCACCCCACCTTGGGATTTTTTAACCAAGTATCACCTCATCAGACAAACTTGTGTTATATAGGTAGAAACAAGGGAAAGTAAAAGAAAAGGGTTGGCCTGTTCATACCAGGTTCACCAGGACAAAATGGATGGGAGAAAGTAAGCCTCCCCCTTAGCCCCTCCCACACAGGCTGCTCCTACTTGCTGTGGCTTGAGAAAGCTCAGCCTTGCAGGGGGCTGGGGTGCACAGCAAAGACCAATGTTACACTCTCACAGCCTGTAAATCTAGGAGAGACTTCAGGACAAATGCAGCCACTTCTGTGCTGAGGAGCCCACCTGAGCCTGACTATCCCCCACACATCTTCATCCAAGTCCTTAAGACAAACAACAAAGGAGTGTGTTCAAGCAAGCAATCAGCATTTCAGGTTTATTTCTATCTGTACAGCCATCCCAAGCAAGTTAATTCCTGGCTAAAATCAAATTCAGGAAATGTTCTAAACTATTTTTTTTCATTGATGAAATGGAATAAAAAATAGATTTAGATGCTAAGGCTTCAGTGGTAGGAAAAATGGGGTTAGGAAGTGGGGGAAATGGATTCAGATTAGGGGTTCTTACTCTCTACTGGAAATTGCCAAATATTGCTAAATGAATCTTTTTTAAAAAATACAGAATGATTTCTCCTTGTTGGGAGCCATATTTCAGGAGCAGTTCCTGCTCGATTTGCCCATAGAGATACAGGCTGAATGGAGGCCTTTCTTATATCAGAGACAGGCCACAGGAACATCTACTGGGAGAGTTGGTTTATACTCTGGGAGAGTCTCCTCAGCTTTACCCCTCACTCACTGAGTAGACATTGACAACCATTTATGTCCCTCTCCAAGTCTCAATAGCCTTATCTTTAAAAGGTTAGGCCAGGTAAAGCAACTCTAAGCTGAAAATCCAAAATGCATCTAGAAGGGACATGGTGTCGGCCTTCATGAAGTTTCCTATTTCAGAATGCTTCCTGTTTTTTTCATTAGGAATGTTCAACTCTACAACTCTACAAATACTCCAAAAACTTTTATCCAATGCTTATTGCAAATGTTCTATCTCTAGTAAGGACCCCAAGAGGGTGTAATAACAAAGATACCATCAGAGAATAGGGCTCAGCTCCAGGAAGCCCTCAGTGACAATGGTGTCCCTGATGTTATGTGAACATCAGAACTTCTCAGAAATGAAGCAAGTGAAATGTAGCATGTGTCATTTCCAGTTCCACGTGTGGGCCCAAAGGTGAGCTGGTCATTGGGACCAGGGCCTCCTTCATTCAATGGTGAAGGCAAGGGTACAGGACATTTCCAGAAGTCTCCCTTAAGCCCCTCTCCCTTGGGACCTGGCTGTTTCTGCTTGTCAGTGCACACTGATGATCTTGGGGTTCCTGGAGCTTTCTTTGTTCATGTGGGACATGGGGTGCCATGTTCCAAAGGGCCACCAACCACTAGGGCTGTCACCTGAGGCAAGAGTTAGTTGCAGCAGGCTGTGTTCAGGAATGGAGTACAGCCACTTCAGAGTCTCCTGTGCTTCCCTTCGCCTTTTCCATGATGTGTAATTTTAAACACACACTTCCAGTTTTGCAGGTGAAAGAGGAGGAGAGGAAAATGAAGCAGAGAGCAGCACGAACAAATTTCTACTTGGCCAGAAGATTCTCATCACACATTTTAAAACTATGAAAAATTTCTTAAAAAATAAGGTAAGCAACGAAGTAGGACTAACATTTGCACAGCTCAATGTATGGCTTTCTCTCTCACAGGCATTTAGCACTGTTTATATACACATAACTTTCTGGGGAACCCAGAAAACATGGTGTTTGTTCAAGTTTTAAAACAGTCTAGCCCCTCAGACATTTTCCTGGTGGTCAGCTCAGTGGTCATACAGCAGAGAGCCCAACAACTTCAGGTCCATGAGAGAGGTTATGCAGACACTGAACTGTTGAACCAACCGTGCACCTGCCGTAGCACGCTGACAAGCAGCTTTCAATCAAGATTGAGATGTTCGTTGAAAACTAAAACAGCTTCCCTATCCTAGATGATCTCTCTCGTCCCCAGGGACTATGTCGATGTGCGATCACTGTTTTAGGCAGACTGGCAAGATTTACAGACCAGGCCTTTATAACTACTTAGCTGAGACAAATGTTTTAAGTTATGTATTTCTATTCCAAAACAAAGGATCTTTAATTAAAAATAGACAAATGCAATTTGGAAACTAGAAAAAAAAAATGTATTAACCTGTCTTTTTACATGGGTGCAGAAGGGGAGTGTGAGCCTTCAAATAAACTGTACACTTTTTAGAATTATAGAACGCAGATGTTTTAAAACTCACCACATGTTTCCAATGCAGACAGTTTATAGAGTATTCCACTATAAAGTGATCAATTCTTGTTTTATTGTATTTCCATGTTTTAAATTTTTTTAGATTATTTAACTATAGCTGTTTATGGCATACCTATCTTTGAACTATTGGATTTTATCACTAGACTTGGGTGGAGAATGTGGATTTAATTCAAACGTCTACTAAAGTCCATGCTTTGGAACAAAATCTGGTGAATGTTAGCAGCTATGGAAACCTCTTTTCATTTCATGTCATCAAATTCTGAGCAATGGGAAAAACTGAAATTAAAACTTCAAAATCTTTACCATTCCTGTCTAAAGCAGAGTATGAGATAATATCGTGAAATTTCAGTACAGTCCAGAGGACGCCCAAGCACACTTTAGGATACAGACTCACCTAGACACTAACTTAAAATAGTAGACAATGTGGAAATAGATAACCCACATAGGCATTATTATGCTCAATTTGAATCTATGCCCCTTTTTTAAAAAAAGAAAAAGAAATTAGATATGTTACAACATTTGAAATAGAACAATGGTTCTTGTAAATATACAGACTTAGGCTATTTTAAAACATGATTTCCACATGAATGTATGGCAGGGCCTTAACCACACTATGTAAATTACTCCATTCAACTCCAGGGTCACTTAAACAACTGCTTAGGCTAGAAACCACTGGAGCAAGGAAACTGCATGACAATGACTTAATTGCAAAGCTCCAGAACGTTTCTGGAGTTAATGACTCTGCTGTAGTCATTCATTCTCATATCTAATGTTTGTTACAGTCAAGGTATTTAAACCTCCCTTAACCACAATGACTCTTTCTCATTAATAATACAGCAGTAAAGCCTTAATGGGAGCTGTTGCAAGGACCAGGGCGATTAAATATAATGACTAAAGGACCATTAATAAGAAGCCAGGTCTTTTAACTGCTCTCTCCTGGGAAAAGTCCCCAACCAGATAGAAACGGAGTGGGAGGGCACCTTCTCATGTGTTGTTAGATGCTCCATTCAGATCTGACCCCCAAGTGCTACAACATGCCTCACCTTAAATCCTGTTTCTCAAAACCTCAGTAAATTCCCCATCATTCTGGATAGACCTGCTTGGATTTCATATTCTTGACCATCTTTATTATCTCTGGAATTGTGGTAATAATGTAGTTGGTGGCATCCAGGTGAATATGAACAAGCAAGTTTTCCTTTTGCCTTATCAAAATATATCAGGAATATATGGGGAAGGGGAGGAGTGAGGAGATTTCTGACCAATAATCAGTAAAAGTCACAGATAGGCAGGAAGAAAGCTGCACAGTCAGGAGGTAGTCAGAACATACTGTATAGTTCAAAAAAGTCAAAGGGAAAGATCATGGTACTTCACCAGAAAAAATGATACACATTGGAGATAGATGTGTTTAACCTGACTTAATGGTACTTCACCAGAAGAAATGATACATGTTTGAGATAAACATGTTTACCTGATTTAAACATCGCACCAATGATCTGGAGGGTGCTTACTTAATAGCATGCACAAAGCCCAGGTTCAACATCAATAACATGAAAAATGAAATAAAATAGAAAGTATACAATGTATTCACAGTACTCTCTAAATATGTACAAATTTTATGTTCTTATGTACTGATTAACACATAAATTTAAGCCCAGCACAGTGGTCTTACATCTATGACAGTTACTTGGGAAACTAAAGGCATAGCTTATGCCCCGTGGTTCTAGGTCTGCTTAGACAGTACAGTGAGATTCTCATCTCAACACATTTAACTAGTTAATGTTTAATTAAGTAATAAATTTAAACATAATTTTAAATGTATTCATGTATTTTTAATTCTATAAAATATATATGGAATTAATAATGACTATAGTCTCTGCATTCTTCCCATACCTAAAAGAAAAAAAGACAGAAAAAGAAAACAAAAGTTTGTCTTTTCCAGAGTAAAAATTTCCAGGGAAGCAGGCACAATGCCCTACCCTAAGCAAGAAACTCTCTGCCATTGGTACCTGCTGGAAGAGGGCAACCCTCTCCTCCAATGGGGTTGACACTGGGTACAGAAACCATCCCCCAGGGCCGGCCCCACCCCCCAGGGCAGCCCCTCCCCCGCAGGCCCCCCCCCCACGTTTTCTGGGAGGAGTTAAGAGAGAAAAAGGTAAGGATGTCTGGAGGATCTGGGGAGGGAAAAAAGTCATTAAAATATATTTTATGAAAAAAATTTAAAATGTAATTTTAAGAAACTAAAACCAAAAACAGCTCCTCAGAATCAAGTTACTCTGGTCTGAATCTGGACACAAGCGCGCACATATACACACACACAAACACACAAACACACACAAGCACGCACAGACACATACAAACACACAGAAGCACGTACAGACACACACAGATACACACACACAGAGACACACACAAACACACGCAAGCATACACAGATACACACAGACACACAGACACACATAAACACACACAGACACGTGTATACAGAGGCTGAATGAGCACACACACAGACACACACACAAACACAAACACGCACAGACACACACACACACAGACACACATCCTCCATGTGTTGTGCTTGCCCACCATGTGGCAATAAATCAGCTGCCAAGGACAGATCTGCTCTGCCAAGTAGGACGAGCAAGATCGTTTCGGGGGCCTTCCTTAGGAGCTGCTTACAGAAGTAAATCTTTGTTTTAGCAATCACACAACTCATAAACTTTCTGTACATTTTCAAAGAGGTATTCTCACAGAGAAAACCTCGCTCTACACAGAATAGAATATGAATTTAGAAAGTTTGCCTTTTGCTTTAGGGAGCATTTGGACAAGTGCTAATGCACAGCTGATGTGAATCGAATTCTTCTACAAACACACCTATAGAAAAAGTTGATCAAATTTCCTTTAAGATCTAAGTTGAAAAACAAATCCTAGGACACATTTTTCACTGCAGACTACACCTGGTATGAGTAATGACATCATTCAATGACCATTTAAAACACACACAAAAGATATGTAAACGCTATAAATACATCAATGAAATGTTCTTTGGTGGGAACTGAGGACAGATGCCCTTGAAGGGGCAGGCTGAGGGACAATGAGGAAAAACAAAGCTAGGCAGCTGAGAGGTTAGTGAGGGAAAGAGAGACACAAGGAGGGCACCAGACAAAGACAGAGGAATCCATCAACTACTTAGTGGCTGTGATATTCATCAGATATTTTGCTGGGAGGTGGAGTCAAAACGTGGAAGATGGAGAGGCTTTCCAAGATCAACAAAGCAGTTTAAATCCAGCATACGGTTAGCAGAAATAAAGGAAAGGGCTTGAGAGATCAGTGGAGTTGATGACAATGTAAGCCCAAAGATAAATTCTAAAGACCTAAAAAATACACACAGAATTTCCCCAGAAGAGGCATGCACTTCCTAGAAACATACACTCCTGAAGCTGACCAACAAGGCTCTGATTTATTCCTCTGCAAAGTAGGAACATCGTACAGAGATTTCTAAAGTCCTTTTTCTATCAGGACCCCCAACCCCAGTATTAAGGATAGAAGCCAGTGCCTTTCAGAATGCTAGGTGTTAAGTTCCATACCTCTGCATTGCACCCAGCCCTGAGAGACCTGAGACTCTCTGACTAAGTCTTAGGAACATCAGAATGCTATTCATGATAACTCTGCAGGGACATACTGAATAGGAAACGAAGAAAAACTTCCAAGGGGCTGGAAAATAGACAAAGAAACCAAACAGAGTGTGCTGCCTCCGGTGCCCGTTTTGGGGGAGGGGCAGCAGCCCAGAAGTGCAGGCTGCAAGCTGTCTGGAGGACAGGGCTGATACTTCCAGAGATGAGCCAAGGGCAGAGAAGGAGGCAGCCACTTTGTTCTGGGGTTCTCCACATCCCTCAGACTCCTCTTCCATTGTCCATCTTCTTCCCTACACTGGCTTCAAGGAACAGGGCTCCTAGAGGAGCTGTCTCCCTGACCAGTGGACATCCACAATATGACTTGCCTACGAGAACGTAAACCCAGGAGAATAAATGGTTAGTAATATGTAGACATGTGGTGTGGGCACAAGGCAAAGAAAGCTTCCAAAGAGAGTTGATGATGCCAGGGACCCTGGCCATTCTGTGGTATCTCCATGGGACTCTTGAATTTTTGCAGCACCTCTAACTGGAGCTTGACTACCTCTGGCACCCCATCCCACCCATACCCACAAACAGTCCTCTTCAGACTAGAAGGGAAAGGAGCCTGTCCCTGGCACTCTTCCTACTCCTAGGATCCCCAACTCCTGGTTTCCACAGATACTTAGTCCATATTCCTCTGGAACCAACTCAGCCTCATTTTGTCACGTACAAATGGCTGTCCTTTTCTCTACTCTTGTAGGGCTGTATCAAATTCTCGTGGGACCCTTTTGTCTTCTACTATATAATTGAACTTATTTCCAGATCTAACTGGGGCTACCATGACTAACTAGTCACCGTTATTCCAAGACCCCAAACATACTGCAGGGGTAAGGAAGTTATTCCCTTACATTTTCATATTACAGCTCAGCATTGGAGTCAGGCAGGGCAGGAATCCAGAAACAGGAGCTGACGCAGAGGCCATAAAGGAATACAGGTCACTGGCTTATTCCTGATGGCTTGCTCAGCCTACTTTCTTCCTCTTCCTCCTCCTCCTCCTCCTCCTCTTTGTTTCTTCTCTCATGCAATACATTCCAACTGCAGTTCCCCTCCCCCACCCTTCCTAGTTCACCATCACCTCCTGTCTCCCCCAGACCCACTCCTCTTCCTTTTCCATTCAGAAAAGAGCATGCTCCCAGGGCTATCAATTGAACATGACATAACAAGATGCCGTAAGACTAGGCACAAACTCTCAAATCAAGGATGGGCAAGGCAACTCAGTAGAAGGAAAAGGGTCCCAAGAGCAGGCAAAAGAGTCAGAAACACCTCCTCTCCCACTGTTGAGAGTCCACAAGAGGCTTTTTAAAAATGTGCTGTGCTGAGCAAAGTAGTTCATACCTATCATTCCAGCACTTGAGAGTCAAGAAGATTATCATGTGTTGAAGCCAACCAGTCTCAAATAAATATATAAATAATTTTTAAATAAATTTTAAAAGTATTTGATTTTGGTAGTTATTCTGCATACTGTAAGGCCCCAGTAAATTTATCAATGTGTAAGTATTAATAACCATGGCAAAGAAAATAACAAAGTAAATGAAATCCCTAATAAAAGAAATTTATTTAAGTAGGTAAAATAATAACTACATATGAGAATAAACTATTGGCAGGGTAGATGATTCCATTGATAAGTGCACTTGTCATGCAAGCATGAGGACCTGAGTGAATCCCCAGCCCCAGGTATGAGCAGGCACACACCTGTAATCCAGCCCCCAGGTAAGAGCAGGCACAGAGCATGCTGTAATCCAGCCCCCAGGTAAGAGCCAGACATGACACACGCCTGTAATCCAAGCACTGGGAAGCCCTGAGGCTTGTCAAATCAGTGAGATCCAAACTCAATGAGAGATCCTGTCTAAAAAACTAAAATGGACCCAGGTGGTGGTGGCGCATGCCTTTAATCCTAGCACTTGGGGGGCAGAAGCGGGCGGATTTCTGAGTTCGAGGCCAGCATGGTCTACAGAGTAAGTTCCAGGACAGCCAGGGCTGGGGCTATACAGAGAAACCCTGTCTCAAAAAAACAAATATATATGTATATCAAAAACTAAGATGGAAATAAAAGAAAACACCAGATGTCAAACTCTGGGATGTGTGTGTGTGTGTGTGTGTGTGTGTGTACATGCACACACATTAATAAATTATTTAACAATACTCTTTAAACATTGCTATTTTAAAAGATCTTTAAACAATGGTATTATGGCTGACATTAAGTATACTTCGACTAAATCATGAGTCATAACTTTAGAATTCAACTTGTGAGAAAAACAAGGTATCATCATGTCTCCCATCAGTGAGATGCATCAGAGGGCACAGACACAGCTCTCTCTGTCACATGGGTTCTTGAGGAACACCAGGGAACAAGTGTAAGCTGAGCAGCAGCGTGGCCAGTGCTAAGCTAGTCACGTCACAACCACTGTCTCCTCCCACGGCCATAACAGTACTATAGCCACTGTCATCAGCCCTTGTCATAGCCTCAGCTGAGGAGGTTAAGAACATCGACTGATGGTTAATGGTTGCTAGGGCAGTGAGAGCCATTTTCCCCAGTGATGTATCCACTAGGAAGAGGCCATGCTCCAGTAAATAACCTCCCATTCCTGATCATACAGGTAACCCTATTAAATTCTGGAAGGGGGGGCACATTAAATATGGGAGTAAGAAGGAGACTTGTTGAGAAGAAAGGGTTCTGCATAGTGGAAGGGAATCAAGAGAGGATGATGGGGTAAATATGTTATATGCTTGCATGAAACTGTCAAAGAAAGTGAATGAATGAATGAATGAATGAATGACAGAACAATATATTTGCAGAACTGGTAAACAGCAGGACTAAGACTCTAAGCCTAAGGCTTCAACTCTTCCATGCTTACTGTCCATGTTCTAAATGCTCATAATGAAAGCACAGACCAGAATCTCCCATAAAGCACAGCAAAAAGAAACCAGTTTGAAAGGTAGAAAGAAAAAGGGGTACAATGCAACTTAACATAACCAGAACACAGTATCTGAAACATTGTAACTTGTGTGGAAAAGGAAACAATAGTGGGAACAGGATCTGAAACACTGTAACTTATGTGGAAAATGAAAAACTGTAGGAACAGGAAGCAAGGAAGAGAGTGGGAGACAAGAAGGAGGATGAGAGAATGGAGAGAAACCAAGCTTCCTTCTGATGGCCAATGCCACAAGGCAGCCAGGCAGGCTACAGTCACTGTGTGAACCAATCACATTATGCACCACTAGAAGAGGGATATCCTTCCAGTGACCTTGGCTAGTCTGTTCTTTGAATTGGGTTTCCAGAACTTCTTATAAAGGAGACACAAACATCAATGGGTATTTTGATGAATAATTTAAAAAAAAAAACAGATTAAAAGAAAATCAACTGCTGTCTGGATTTTAAGCATTTATAGAAAGAAAAAAAGATGACAGCTCTGAGTGTGTCCCTCCCCCTTAATGCCATAACCTCGCAAGGCTGGGGAAGTCTTCTGCAGCAGGGGTGTTGAGAAGGCAGGCTCTTTTTTCTCAGTTGGTTGTCACAGTGTCTCTGAAGCACACCAGGCCAACAGGCTGATAAATGATGTTTCCTCACAACTTCAAGGTGGTTCCTCCTGGAGGCACAGCAGGGACACGTGGCCCAGCACTTCAGAAGCCACCCCAGGGCAATGGTTCCCACTTGACTCTAGTGGAGCCAGCTTTTTCTGAGGCTTTAAGGCATCTCCTAGATGGACCACAGGATCCCAGAGAGGTAACCTCCTTCAAGTAGCTATGATGCTGACAGGAAGACCCTCCAAATGTCAACATGGAAGTCTCTGGTATCAGCCGAGATAAGCAGAAAGGAGATGAATCGGGACACTGCTAGCAGTCAATGACTCCAAGCACCACAGCCTCTGCCAGGAACATGTGCCTGTCTCCTCACTCTCCTCTGCCATATCCTCTCCTCCCTCTTGCAAACTCAAGAGCTTTCCTTCTGAATTGCATGAGAACACTTCTTATACCGAATCATGATTCTTTTTGTTTTTGTTGCAGTTTTGTTTAGCTATTTTGTAAGCCTGAGGGCACACATGGGCCACCACATAGATGTGGAGGTCAGAGAACAACTCGTGGGAATCAGTTCTCTCCTTCTACCATGGGGCTCCAGGGATCAAATTCAGTCAGTCTGCAAGGCTTGGCAGCAATTGCCCTTACCAGCTGAGCCATCTGGCCACCCATGTAACTCTTGTTTCCATGTCTGATTCCTGAACCAAGCTATAGGTTCTTCCCATCACCCACATAATGAAATGCAAACATGGCCACAATTGTGCATCCATCCAGTGTTCACTACTCACAGGAGTTAACATCAGTAAGGTCTCTTGGAGCATTGAACTGGTGCTCCTGGGGGAAACACAGGGTGAGGTCCCCATGAGCTTCCAGCAACAGCATTTTTGTTAATCTGTCAATACATTCTATGTGTGCTTCTGTTTGAAGGCACTTACTTAACATACATTGCAGATTCATGACCCTCTGACCCATAGCAACATCACCAAAGTTAAGCCTCAAGGAAGTCTCTCTAAAAACAAGTTTGCTTCACAGAGCATATCATATACACTCTTTGAGGCTTTTATTAGCACTAGGCAGCCCTTCAGCACTTGCTAAGGACATTTTATGAGGCAAAATTAGCAACAAATGACACAGAATAAAAAATTCACAACACTAAGCAGATGCCCTGGGGAGAGGCCCAGACAAGAAAGCAGGGTTTGACCTTTGACCTCAATTGGGAATAAGTGTGGAGAAATTCCACTGCTTTTCCTTCTTCTCTGCACATATCTGTAAATAAGCATGAAAATGAGACAAATGTAGATTTGAAGGTTATAAGCAAAATTTAGCAATTATTTAAATTCCACTGAAGTGCCTGGTGCAAATCAGCTGTGATAGGCGATCAATGTTCACTGAAATTTGAAAGAAAACCAGAAGTGAGCATGAGAAAGAGGACCCAGATGTGTGTGTGGCCTAGCTTTGCATAAGAGTGAAGGTGTGTAAGTAAATGGAAGTGTGTGAATGGAAGAGCAGGCAAAAGAGCGAGTGAGCAAGTGAGTTAGTGAGTCTGTGAATAGAAGGAACAGGTGAACTGCAAATGCAGTGGGAAATGAGTATTGATGAATAACTGTGCAAGAGAGTAACAGACTGAGTGAGCCCTTATTCAGAACCACGCAATTCCACTGCATCAAAAACTAAGAAGGATGTTCTCTGACTCAAGAGAGATATAAGTGGGCTCAACCTGAAGCTCTTTCTGACAAGGAGAAGTACTGTATGGCACTGACAAGCGGTGTCTGGATTTAGAAGGAACATGGGGTGGAAGAAGCAGGAAAACATGGGGGCACAGGCTTGCATCTCTACTGTTGTCATCTAGATGTGCACCCCAACTACACCCCAACTCACACACCAACTGCACTTCCCCTGTATACACCAAGACTAACAACTGGGAAAAGCAGAAGTTAGACAGCAAAGCACAGGAATTAAACATCCAGTGTATAGACCTACTGTATGTTTCAACTGTGTACAGGATCTACTCAGAAACCAGTTTATTTTGAATCCTAGGGGTTGTCATCAAATGTGTTCTTTCAATCAAAACTCACTTACAAATGTAATCACTATAAAGTTCACTAACACTTTTTATCCAGAAAAAAATTCTTGCATTCAAATAGTCAAGAACCCCAAAACATCAACTCTTTTAGTTCCAAACAGCTACTTAGAAATTAAATTCCAGGAAGAAAGGGAGGGAATGCAGACAGGTAGGGAGAGGGAAGGGATGGGAAAGAGAGAGAATGTGTTCCATAATACATGTCTAAGTTTCCTGCATTTCTTTTCACCACTTAAAAGCTTATCTATTTTCATTGCTGGATAATATTGCACTATCTAGATGTACCAGAGTATTCTTAGGTTATACCAAAGCTTACTTATACATTTGTCTGCTAAAGTATATCTTAGTTGTTCCTAAATATGGAAAATCATAAATAAAACTGCTTTAAACAAAAAGAAAAAAGGAAAGAGACTTGGAATTTCAAGGGGAAAGAGATTTGAATCTCACAGGAAATGCATTCATCTAATACTTATTAGGTGCCAACTACATTCAAGCCTTTGTTTTAAATATCAGGAGTAACTTGGGACACTAAAGTAACAGAGGAATTAACTTCCCAGATTTTGGGTTTAGGCAGTGACAGCTTTATCAAAACCACTTCCCAAAACCATTCTCTCGAGCCTTCCCTAACCAGCATCTGACAGGAAGTGGACCAGAGGAACCTTGAGGATGGGATCAGTGTAGAACAGAAAATGGCAGTGAAATAGAAGGTAGGTGGAGGCAGGTAGGGAAGGGCACCTGTCCCTGGGAGGGCTCCTGAGCCTAAAGAAAAACCCTTCCTTAGCCTGCTCCCTAGATCCAGAGCCACTGCCCTCCAAACTTTCAGAAGCAGCTCAGGATTAAATGTCTCCTCTGGGATGTGACTTGGTGGCAGAGCACTTGCCTAGCATGGTGAAGCCTGCATTCCACCTCCAACACCACAAACAGGAATAAATAAACAAACGGAAACCCTTCACATGAGAAACCTCCAGGTCAGGAGCGTAACTCAGCAGCAAGCTGACGTGTCCTGAGTGAGCCTCTGTCAAAGTGGCTACTCTACCCTGCTCAATAATGTCAACCTAACTAGAACTAAATCCCAACTACAAGATCCAAAGATGATTTCTCAATACCTAAAGGCCAGGGGTTTTGCCACAAACAAACACATGAGTCATGATAGACACTAGAAAAACTTTACTTCAAAATCCCATCTATGGAAGGGATACTACTCTCTACCATGTGGCTCACTCTGGATAAAATAGTATTTATTCACAAAAAAAAAAAAAAAAAAAAAAAGGCCATATTTTTGAGATAGGGTATGATTTAGCCCAAGCCATCCTTTAACAGTGTTTAGCCTCTTTCTACGTACTGGGCTTACAGGCAGGTACTACCACACCTCCTTTTTGGAGTACTAGGTTTGAACCTTGTACATATCTAGCCTTTATTACACATATCTAGCAATAATTGTACCAACTGAGGTACATTCCCATGAACGGCCACTCCTAACATGTATATATGTGTGAAATGAGATTTCCTGATTTACCCCATCTGTCACTTGCTATCTTGTGTGGTCTTAAGTCAGTAATCCGTTAAAATCTTACTTCTTGTCTCTGACATAAGAACACTGAGAACTAAAATGGTCTTCCAAAGAAATACCCTTAATCAGCTAAGAATTATTATTAAATTTCCTGGAAACTGACCATGTGTTTATGAACCATAAGATAATGCTTTATCACTCAAACCATAGGCTGAAAAACCACCCATTCCCAGAGCATGTCTGATATTTGTTGATCATTCAACGAATGAACCTCTCCATTTCCTTCCTGTGAACTGGGTCTTTTCAAGATTCTGAATGGAACGTGTCTAAACACCTCCCACCAGTGGGATTTGAAGTGAACTACCAGAAAAATGAATCAGTAAATTCAACGGTGCCTTGGCATTTGCTAAGCTATACTGTTCCATGAACACAGAACGTTGTCCTGCTTGTTCAAAAGCTGCCCCAGAAGAGCAAGTGTCAAGGTAGAGAGGCAGTCCAGCATGTCCTACCCTTTCCTCCGGCCAGCCTTTCATATCTGTAGCCACATAGGAATGGGAAGAGCTCAAGAAACAAGCTCTAGAAGGGCTTCAGTGAAAATGAAGGAACAGAAAGTAAAGGGAATATACTCAGTCAGGATCTTTGTGCTAACCTCATAGTCACGCACAAACAGACAGGCCTCCTTCCATGCTGGTGGGTCCTGCATCTGTATGTTTAACCAACCATAGAACAAAAGCATACAGGGGGAAAAAACCCTCTGTGTACTGACAACGTACAGACCTATTCCTAAACCAATAATAGTACAACTATTCCCATAGTGTTTACATTGTAGTATTTATTATAAGTCATCTACGAGTGGCTTAAAATGAAAATGTATGTAGGTTCCTGTGCAAACACTATGCCATTTTATATAAAAGGCCTGAACATCCAAAGATTCTGGTATCCAAGGAGAGTTCTGTAACCAATCCCCGTGAAAGGATGGAGAACTGTATTTGGGTCCAAAATGACCTTCAGTACTAAATGGTGCTGCTTTCCATGACAAGATAAATAGGAAAAGAAAAAGACCTGCTTGGTCTTTGGTCCACTATGTAGGTTTCTAACAAGTAAACTCTAGAGAAGGTCAGTGGGTCTCAATAATTCAAATGGATGTGGGAGGTGAGGATCAAGACGACTCTGTCTCCAAAACCTCAAGTGAATGAGCAGGCCAGCTAACCATAAGCAAGGCTGAGCCAGGGCTAACAAGGACCTACATACATCATCTTAGTGAGAAGACACCACTGAAGTGACATCATCCAGGCATTAAACCATCACATCATTTTGTGGCCTATTGTTCTTACAGGTCTGTATTAACATAAAGATATCTTGGATTTCAGTTGTCATATAAGTGTAAACATAAGGGAATCATACCTATTTTGTGGTTGTATGTACACATAGTAAAAAATAAAGTCAATATGAGTTTCTTGGGATCTAAGATATAGTCATTCCTCAGTACTCCTGAGTCCGCACCTATGGTCAAGCAACTACAGATCAATTTTGTTAAGCCTATATCTGTACAAATAGTTTTTCTTGTCATTCTTCACTAACTACAATACAAATATCATCTCCATGGAATTTTGTGCTGTATTAGATATTATGGACAATTGTACTTGTGTACATTTTATCAGGTATAATTAGCCATCTGAAAATGACTGAAAGGCTACGGGAACATGTGCACAGGTTCAATGCAGGCATCATACTACGTTACAGAAGCAGAATTAAGCATCTACAGATACCGTTATCTGTGGATGCCCTGGAAACAAATCCCTGACACATAACAACGTGCTTCGTGGGTTTTTGTGTTTTCTCGTTGTTGCTCCTTTTTAAAGGGATTAATCTGTTCCTCAGTTCTGGGACAGATATGGCTGCAGAGTTCACTACACTGACCCTACAACATGGAAACATCATACAAGAAATTATCTGGCTGGTATATCTCCATTCAGAATCAACAAGCCCCCTGTCCCATGAATGTATTCAGTTAAAAGAACACTTATGTTCATTGGAACCACGATTGAAACCCATTGTATTCTGGTTACAGATTATACAGATTCAAAGAATCCAGGGTCCAACTGTATCTCTGGAAATACAATCAACACAGTACCAAGTGCCTGTCTGAACAAGCACCTGAGTGGGAATGCTGTAGGAGGCCTCAAGACGATGGCCTGAGTCCTCACAGCACCTGCAAGTTCTGGGCCTCAGAGCAAATCATGGAGGTTCTACATTGTTTTTATTTGGTACTTGAAAGAGATGGTGGCCATGGGAAACCTGGATATTGTAAGTGCACAGCCCCACAGCCTGCTGCCCCAGCACACTGGGCTCTGTGTGTAAGGCTGAAACAGGCTGAGAAATTGGGTCAGTGAACATTCACCACATGCCAACTGCACACACTGGGTATGGCTGAGCCTCTGGGAAACAGAATGCTTATAGAGAGACTCTGGCTTCAAAATCTTCATCTAGTACAAGACCAATAAGAATGAAATGTGAGGCCAGATATAAGCCAGATCTACCAGCATTTCTGAGTCTGGTGCTGTCCCCTGGATCACAGCTGTACTCGTCACACTCTAGGTTAATTTAGTGAGTGCTAGCTTTTTCTAAACGGGAGGATCAGATGCTACCAGCTTTCCTGAAGCAGACTCATTCTTCAAAGCATTCTTTTTAATAGCTGCTTGTTGGAATCAGTTAGTCTTGATGTTTTAAAGCACCTTGATAATAATCAGATAATTTAGATTAAACCTCTAACAGTATCGATCTGAGCCATAGCTATAGTCTCTTTGAAATGAATAAAGGTGACAAATGCAAACGAATACCCCTAGTTGTCTAGTCGATGTGGAGACACATGCATGTACATGCATGCACATGCATGTAATCTAATGTTCTCTCTAAATTTCAACCAGACAGGATTTTCTGATCTTTAGAAAGCTTAAGTGTTATATGCCCTAACCTGTCTTTCCACGCTTTGTTGAGACTTCTCGACATCCCTCAAAATCCACTTTAAATGCTACAATATACATTTCCCAAGTACTTCTTTAAACACTCCTCTGTGGCTCCAAGACATTTAAGCATTCTTCAGTTACAGCAAATCTTACATGGCAACCAACTATTTACAAAGATGTTTCTCCTGCCAGATTTTTGAGAGCTGCCCCATGGTGGTGCACTGTATCAGAGGGCCAGACACCAAGTTGATATGGATGTCTATGAAAAGGGCACACATAAATTAGGACTTGAGTACAATATCCAGACCATATCGAGAGTAAGAATTATCCAAATTATCCTTTTAATTAAAGTGTGACTCATTAGCAATACAGTTTTTCCTGCATCTACATTGTCACAATAGCATCTTCTCTCTTTTTCTAAGAAGTTTCACCCATTCACATTCACTTCTGTCTCCTTTAATCTGGCCCTAGGATGTGCTAAAAACCAGAGAGAGAGAATGAGAGAGAGAGAGAGAGAGAGAGAGAGAGAGAGAGAGAGAGAGAGAGTAGTTAACTCCCAAATACAAAAGTACATCAGGACATGTCACAGTCATTTGTTTAACAAAGGTGACTCCTGTTTCCCCAAACCTATTTACTTTCTTTCATGGTGGCACCCATCTTTCCAAAGCTTTTTAACAGATCTTCATTTTAGTAACTGAGCTGTGTGTCACATCACACACGGAAGGGTGCTTAGGAACAACATTATCACCTGTTTCTTTTCTTCCTGCAATCTCATGGCACTCTGACCAAGCTATTTTCATTCCCATGGCCACAGGGGTCAGAATAACCACAAGCCCTAATAGAAGCCATGGAAACCATGAAAGGGCCCAAAGGGAGCAGAGTTCTCAACCCCACTCTCCAAATCTCCCATATGAGGTACATAGCAAAGGGAAAAGCCTGCTGCCCAGGGAGCTCTCCTCCCAGTTCTGCCCAGTGGAGGAGAAAAGATCTTGCACAATCATTTTGTGTGTTGGGGGGGGGGGGGGGGGGAAAGATATCAGAGGCAAGACAGAGAAGGCCTGGGAAATACAACCTCTGAATGCTGGAGGTCCATCTAGAGTGCAAACCTTAGCTGAGGTATCATGCTCCTGTGCTTCATCTTAGAAGAGGCAAACAGGAGCAGGTACCTGCAGGAGCAGAGGCAGAACAGGAGCCAGGCCATGCCTCTGCTACTCTCTCTGCTCCAGCTGCAGCTGAAGCTGCATCCCCTTTGGACACCGGGGACAACCCAGGCACAGTCCAATTAGGCATTGGAATGAGGGAGAGAGGTTCCTCCTACAACTAGAATCCTGAGTACACTCTCACCATACAGACAGGTGGAGATGCATCGAGGTCTATCTATACCTGCATAGCTTGTAGAAGAGATGGAAATCAATCACCATGCTATTTATTTCACCCAGAGAAGCATCTACAGAGCTCCTCCTACTTCAAGGGTCACTGCTACACATTAGGTAACATTAGGAGGTAAAATGTGGAGTGGCCAGGCCCTTTGGATCCACTCTGAGAAACACGCTGGACTACCCTACAAATTACACTGTTGCCTGTATAAGGATGGAGTTGTAAAAAAGCAGATCCCAGGACAAATAAGACATGCTAACTAGAATAAGCAGAACCACAGCTGGAGTTGAGGGAGGCTCTGCAGAACAAGTAATATTTCCATTGGACCTTAATCAAAGAGTGCTATTTCATCAAATAGAGAAGGCAAGACAAAGGGATTCCAGACAGGTACGACCTTGCCCAGATGCACAAGTCAGACTTCATGACATTTGAGGAACAGTGAATAGATTCAAATGACATGCAGAAACAGATGCAAAACATGACACCAGCACTGCAGACCCAGGCAACAAGCTCAGTGAGAAGTGCTGGATGCTACACAGAGAGGGTAGCATGTGCTTCAAGGCAAGCGCTGAAGAGATCTCAGCCAAGCGACCCTCCAATCGATCAAGGTACAGAAGGTGATTCTGACATCACTGTTGGCGAAGGCATTGATACTTGGAGGCTCTGCGGCAAGGGAACATCCGAAAACATGCTTCCACAGAGAGATCACAACATAGAAGTGTATCTCTGATAGGATGCTGTCCTAAGAAGGATCTCCATCCCAAAGACACTTGACCCAGGAGTCCCTTGCTCTCCCTCACTGGAGTTTATACCTGGGACTGTCAACTGACTGTGGCCATGGGGAAGGTGAGCAGAGTCTACTATTTTCTTTGTTTAGTTTTTGGTTGGGGTTCTTATTGTTTCAACACAGGGTCTCACTGTATAGCACTGGCTTGCCTGGAACAGTAGACCAGGCTGTCTCAAACTCACAACCCTAGTGCTGGAATTAAAAGTATGTGCCTCACACCCAGCTAGTGCTTGGGGTTTGGTTTGGTTTGATTCTTGGTTCTATGTTTTGGGGATTTGTTTGTTTGATTGATTGATTGTTTGTTTTAAATAAAAGAAAGGGTTTAATTGGGCTTATGGCTCTGAAGGGTTACAGTCCATGATGCTGGACCCAAGGTATCTGGCAGGAACATCTGAGAGCTCACAACTCAAGCAACATGACCTCTCTATGTGGCCTAGATTGGCCTCCAGCTTGTAACAATCCTGCTTCGTCCTTCTAAATGTTGGGATTATAAGCATGTGCCACCACCACACCCTACAAATCTGCTTCTAATCACATGCTGTTTGTGCTCAAAAGCCCTAGAGGACATAGCTGGGACTGACAGCTGAAATAGTTTGGGCTCCACTTCCCCAAGTGCCAGAAGCCACTGAAAGCATCCACTTGGGAGAAAAACTCAGGCCAGTGCAAAATCCTGCAGATGACACGGCTTAACATGCAGTTAGGCGTGCTCTCCTTGTCAGCCAGCAAACCTCAGAGTGTGAATCATGCTGGCCACGTCATCTGACAGTCTACTCATTGGTCAGCTGGGGAGAACATTCCAGGGGGTGCATAAAAGGCAACCCTTAGAGCAGGGAGCAAATTCAACAGCCTAGGCATGAGTTAATTCAATCACTACATCTGCAGAAACACTTATTTTTATGCATATTTTATGTAAGCATATATATATGGACTATATTTCTTACATATAACCTAAGACAATTTAACATTCATATCCTGAGATTAATACTCATTAGAAAAAACACCTTTTTCAGGTAGGAATGTGTACTCAAAAAGCTTAAGGACTGTTGTGATAACACGGTCCCTGCCAAGTGTTCTACTACAATGCCTATAATCTCAGTGCTGGGGAAGACAATGCAGAAGGAGTGTCATGAGTTCAACGCTATCTTGAGCTACAGAATGAGACTCTGCCTCTAAAAAAAGTAAATAACAATTAAAAAAAAAAAGCATAGTCCATTCAATCCACTGAAGGGCAGTATTTCTGTTCTACATACAAAAAAAATGCCTTGCGTTGTATTCAACTGGGACTGAATTAATCAAATCCACTTACACGTCCAAAATGGAAAAAAAAAAAAAAAAAAAAAAAAAAAAAAAAAAGCATGTCAAGTAGAGAATATCACTCTGTAAATTTTTGTTTTAAAACATTTTATATCTATCTCTTACATATCGATCTTTGCACTTAAAAAGTGCCAGCAACTTCAAGACCTGGATTTATAAAGCCAAATTAAATTCTATACCTAACAAACATTTATTCTCTTTTTCAAGAAGCACTTCAAAAAAGTATTCAAATATCTAAACCAAATAACCTATAGTGGAAAATTCTTCCAAAGTAGAAAAATTACATCCTATGACATTAAAAATAGTGTGAGTTCTCAGCATCTGAGATAAGGAACCAGTTCATCAACACATGCATGGACAAAGCAAATGTGGCACGTATTCACAGTGGAGTTTTATTCAGTCATAAAGAAGAATTTATAGCTAAATAAATTTATAGGAAAATAGATGAGCTTGAAAATCATGTTAAACTAAATAAGCCAACTTAGGCAAAGGTCACAGAACATAGAGTTTGTGTGAGTATGTTTATATTGTGTACATGTACACACACATCAGTGTGTGTGTGAGAGAGAGAGACAGTCAGACAGACAGACAAACAGAGATGGAAGAAGTCTAAAAGGATAGAGACACAGAAAGGAAATAATACAAAGGAAAGAAGACAAATGTCGCATGCTTTCTCTTATACACAAGATCTAGACTCAACAGTACTTATTACACACATGTATGTACATGACATGGAAACAGGAGAACTCCATGAAGAAAGAAAGAGAGTGAGAAGGAAAAGGAGAGACAAGGAAGGGTAATGAAAGGGGAAATACAAGCAAAGTTTAACACATGTGTAAAATATAATAGTGGAATATTCTTCTGTATACTGAAAAATTAATTTTAAAAATGTTTAAATGTGTAATATATTCAAGTTATACAGGATATAATTTTGCCATTTGTAATGTTGGGGTAAAAGTTTGCACTATGTGTATATATACATATTTTTAAAAAGGATATGGAGCCTGGTAGTATTGGTATGTGCCTTTAATCCCAGCACTTGGGAGGCAGAGGCAGGTGGATTTCTGAGTTCGAGGCCAGCCTGGTCTACAGAGTTCCAGGACAGCCAGGGCTACACAGTGAAACCCTGTCTTGAAAAACCAAAAAGAAAAAAAAATCTAAAAACAAAACTAGGACATGGCTACTAAAGAGGTGTGTCAGGACCACGCTGCCTTCCCAACTCCTAAGAGAACTTCAGAAGTTTCCTCATCTGAGCCTCCTCTAAATTCCAACTTTTGTAAGCACTAATCCAAGTTTTTATAGTTCAAGTAACTTGGATTAAATGATCACCTGGCCACCGATAAGTACACCTTAACATACACAATAATGTAAACCTTAAAGTTTTTTGTTGTTGTTGCAGTTGTTCAAAACTTTACGGATGAACACTGTCCAAACAGTAACTAGTGATCCAGCAGGCAACAATATTCCTATGTTTAGCAAAAATCCTGAACCCCGACTGTGCTCCATGCATGTGATGAGTTCCTATGCGATGAAAACCAGGGAGAGGCACAGGATTAAATCAACCACGCTTTGGCAGAGCAGAACCAGGGACTTGGTATCACTCACAGCTACTCCCCAGGATCAGGCACAATTCCCAACCACTGGCAGGTCACAACAAATACTTCACCACCATAAGGACCTCCCAAGCTAGTAAGGATAGCAAGTGAGAATGGGGAATGGAAACTCAGAGTGCTGGTAAATAATTACAGTGCTGCTGGACCCTTATTCACATACAAGACTATCTGACAATAATTTCCACCTCTGTCTCTCCTGCATAATGAAAATCTTGTGTTGTTCAGAGAAAGAGTTTAGACACTCAATGCCTATTTCTAGTTTTAATTACAATGCTTGGCAAAGCTTGGGGATCGTTTCAATTCATTTCAAAAATAACTCCCATTCAATACAAGAAGATGGATTTTTCACACTTGTGAATTTTTATTTACTTGATAATGAAGATGGCTTGGCATGTAAATAAAGCATTTTCTTGGCAAATTTGGTCTAGTGAAGAGACAGAATTTTGTAATGGAACAGCATGCCTCAGAAAGTAAAAACCCAGTTGCCTTCCAGACTCGGTTTCCCTTCTGACTCTTACTCAGCCTAGCAAAGCTGCAGCTCAAGTCAAGGGCGGGGCATGGAAGTTGTCGACGCACTTATTGTTACTTACTGATCCATACAGCTCCCCCTTCTCGTTCATGCCGAGGTAGAGTCCACTGTCCACACCACGAATGCTGACCAGGCCCACTGCTATACTGATAAATTCCAGAATGCCTGGGAGGTAAACAGCAGACAGGAGAGTTAGAGCCCAGAGCATCTCCCTAGGGCCACAGCATTCCCAGGGGCTTCAGTCAGGAAACAGGCCCATCTTCTGACTTGGAGCACTTCATACACAACTTCTGCCTTAAAAAACTGAAGTTCCAGCTAAACTCTATCTTATCATAGTCAGACACTAAATTATCATAGTGGGACATATTTTACATAGTAACTAACACAGTTTAAATTTTTTACAACAACTATATAAACATTCTAAGTGATAAGTCTGATGAAACCAATGTACATATCCTAATGAGCTAAGAGAATACTTGAGCAGAAAATGACATACTTCCATTTTATATATGTAAAATTAAGTATTTATATATGGTTACTTTGAATCTGTACTTACTGTTCTCTGGGCCCATAAGAAATAAACACATTCACAATTTGTATATTGTATACATAGCATGTATGTGAATATGTACATATATATGTACATATGTACAAATAATTTTTAAAAATTCTATTCAGAGAATAATCTTATGTGTGCAAAAATAATAGTGTGAGGTGCTAATTAAAGCCCTCCTCAGCTTATGCGGAAAATGATCTAGCCCTCAATTAAATAAACTTATCAAGCTACATTTGAAAATTATAAAGTACCAAACACACACATCAAATGTCTCTGCTGAAACAGGGTAGTGATTCTTTTTCTGTCCTTGTCTAAACATCAGAGAATAGTTAAACAATTAAAATACCCTAATATTATGGAGGGAAATTGCTGGTTCAAAAAAAGAAAGAAAGATGCTCCCGATTAAAATGGGCACAGAATACCCTATCCCCAAAGCAAATCAATATAATGATCCCTTTCACTTCCTTCTTTTGCCTTGCTTACCTTACTAAAAATAACACCACCTAAGCTGGGCACCAATCCAGAATTTTATGGTCACACAAGAGCAGCTCCAGTCTCCGAGTCTACTGTTGCTTTAAGATAATCATCCTGCAGGATACACAGATGCTGCTAATCATTCTGTGCTTGGCCATGCTCCCACTTTGGTTATAAATTAAAGTACTACACTTTTTGTAGATCTTGTGTCAGTGCAAAGCAAATGTTTTATACCATTTATTTTGAAAATATCTTCAGTCATTAAGAAAGTGTACTTACTCCTAAGAGTGTAGAAAAAGGAGAAAAGAAGGCTATGGTAACAGCAGAAGTGACATATATTAATATGTGTTTAAATTTTTTATAATAATTACATAAACATTTTAAATGATAAGTCTGATGAAATCAATGTATATATGAGCTATGTAATGTAATATATTAATATATTAATGTATGTATATTAAATATGATATATAATGTGTTATATGTGCGCTAAAGTAAGGCTCCTGTGACTAATAAAAAAAGCATTTATATGGACAAAAAACAATTAATTTTCCAACTCTCATAGACTAGACTGGACTGCTATCAATGAGGACTCTGACTCCATAAATGTAATAAAGTAAAAGGTTTAGTTAGAAGGAGTCTCAGTTACAAGGTGATCACTCATTCTTGTACACATAGTATCACTCATTCTTGTACACATAGTATCATTCATTCTTGTAGATGCACACACACACACACACAAAAAAAAAAAAAAAAAACTTTCATGGACCATCCACCAGACACAAGCCAGTGTGTGACTAGCATTCCCACCTTCACAAGGCAAATGGGGCAACAACTGAAGAGACAACATCTCCTTGAGATTTATTAAATATAAAATATACTTTAATTATGATGCAGTCATTTTATTTCATTGTACCCTTATGACTCAAAATACTCAAAACTGGAACACTTTATAGTTATTAAGGAGCACTTGTACAAGACTCTCCTCTTGGTATCCTGCACACAAGTACAAGTATGCCCTAGTCAAGGTCATTCAAACCCTGAGATCAGCAGAAGGACTTGCTTCGTGCCGACTTTCACTATAAAATCAATTACAGGAAACATTTCACCCACTCTGAGGTCTGTGCAATTTAATTTACCAGGTCAACGAGGAAAGGGTTAACCATAAAACTAAAAGCCATTCCTGTCCTCTGAGAGGCCACACAATGATCTGTCTCCTCTACACACAAGGCAGCTCTGAGAACTAATAACCCACCAACAGCTCGGCCAGATCCAACAGAGAATATGACTTCACAAGAACGACCTGACTGGCTGGTCTGAAGAATAGCAAGAATAGTAGTAATGACTGCAGCAAGTGGCACGTAACAGCCAGAGTGCTTGAGCATGAGTGGTCTTGTCTTCTCCAGGCTTCAGGATAGTCCTGGGCACTGCAGTGTCTTCAGCCCCAGAGTACAAAAGGGCAATTGAAATTTCCTCAAACCAATCAGACTGTAAGGCCCATTTCCTTGAATATTATGCACACTGCACAGCTGGCTCTAACTTTCAGCATTTGGTATCTGTAATTTCTTGCCATTTTTATACACTTAACTTCTGAGAGTACTGTTACATAATATGGGGATGAAAATATTAATATTTTTATAATTTTTCTAGTTATTGATAAGATGGCTAAACTACATATGCTTTTACTCTTTTAGACAGTGACCTATTATTGAGGGACTATATCAACCATCATGCTGCTTATTAAATATAAAAATATGAGAGAAATATATAGTGTAGACCCTGCCTCCTGCTCAGTGGTAGTCCTTCATTATCTGTGGAGAGACATGCCTTGCTCGCTGAAGCCTCAGCAGCCCAGATCCTATTTATACTGTTCTATCCTGTACACACATACATACTCATGACAAAATTTAATTTACAAATTAGCACCCCTAGGGGGTTAATAACTAATAAAAATAGAACCAGGATCGGATAATATGGTAAACGGTGTTTAAAACTTTGGAATTATTTCTGGAATATTCCATTTAACATTTTAGACACAGTAAAGAGTGAAGCTAACAGAGGGAAGGAGCTGCTGTAATGGGAAGAAAAACAGTGGACAGAACTATGGTGCCAGTGTGCCTCGCAAGTGGAAGGTAGATGTGCAGGGAACGGGTGGGCACAGACCAGTGGTTTGCTCAGTTACAGAAGAGCCAGTCAGGGGAGTATCATAAATTATATATATAATGAGTCTGGGGAAGTCTCCTAGCAAGAAGCAGGACCCAGTGACCCCAAGTGGAAATATTTTGTCACCTCAAACCATTATCCATATCCCTGAAGCTCTGTTAGAGTAAGGACCTCAAAAAAAAAAAAGTCCAGATTTTTATGAGGTTACCCCCATAAACCAAGGGCAAGCAGAACACCCAAATGTGTGAGTCACAGTCCTTATCCCACACCCAGAAAATGCCAGTGTGTTAGTAAGGTCAGGGAGACCTGGCATCAGGGTAACCAGACCCCACCCCTTCCAGACTGGAATCTTTATCATTCCTGGTACCACCTTGCCCACAGTGAGCTCTACAAGTATGCACTCCAGAAGATCAAGCCCTCAGCTGGTGCCAAGCAAGTGCCTCCAATGGAGGTCAGAGCACTGCTTACACTAATCTGTTGGCCTATGCAAAGCTGAGTAACCAACATGGACAGTACTAGATCAATGACAACCTGGGAGGCTATTCTATAGAGATGGGGTGTTTCAAGATCAAGGAGAGAAGAAAAAGAGGAATAAAAAGAAGGAAAGAGGAAAAGGAGAGTAATAGATTGGCCTAAAACTGACATTTTGGCCTCTCTTACCTAGCACACACAACCTAGATGGCATGGGCTCAGAAAGACCACAGTGGGGAATGAGAACTGGGTTGCAGGTCCTCTTTCTTCCACCATAGAGAACCATTTCTATAAGGACCACTCAGGGTCTCATGGAGGCTGGTAAACCAAATGATCACTGATCACACACTTCTGGAATAGTCCCAGATTAGGTCTCCCTCCTCCCAGTCTCACTGACCACCTAACAATAATCAATCATGGAGTGTCTCGTTCTGTTCAGTTGTGTCATTAACCGTGAGTTGAGTCATTAACCAGCCATAGGAAATGGGAGAGCTGACAGACAGCTCTAACTGAGGCCCTAACCCATGCTCTCTTTAGATCAAACAACAAAAACATATAAAGTCAGGATTGTCAGCTTCGTTGACCACCATAACAAAGTGGTAGAACCTTACTGTCACACAATTTGGCTGCAGGACATAGAGAACTCAACTTCAAATCAACCAGGAAACTTCTATTCTGCTCGCTAGTTGTCACGATGATAGAAAGGGTTATACAGACAACTGGAGAAGAAACATCAATGGTATCTCCCTCTATGCTACACTACAGACCTGCCAGGTGCCCAGTCATACAATAGTGGTATAACCATTATAGGAATAACCAACTTCTCTCTGCTTGGATTTAGGACACGATTCACAGGAAAGAATTCATACCGGACACTGTAAACCTAGTCAAAAGCCTGTGATTGGCAATCTCCCAGGTCCTGGGGTGGAATCTACTGTTGTGATTTTGCTAAACTATATGTTGGCAAGTTGCCCTTTAAATATAAATGTCTGTACTCAAAGACCTATGCTTCTCTCACTTTGGTTTCTTAACCAAAGCTTCTTCTTTGCAATGGGAAGCTGTTAATGATGAGACTCCTAGCTAAATTGCTTAGAATAAGTGACTACGGATGCTCAGTCCTAAAGGGGACATCTCGATCACCGCCACCCTCTCCAAAGTTCAGAGAACACCTGGAAAGAGAGGGGAGAAAAATATATATATGTAAGAGCCAGAAGACAGAGGAGAGTGCCATGAAGCGCTCTTCTGGACATGACATGGCTGTCACACTCATGAACTCAGAACACCTGCGGTTACCTGCACAAGACTTGCACAGGCTCAAGCCAGTCAATGTCCCAGCATGAATGGGAGAGAGGATTCTAATCTCCCTCACCTAGCTGAGGAGACTTTGGCAGTTGACAGTGCTAATGGAGGAAGAGTCATTTTTCTCTGAGGGTGTGGCTGCTGATAGGCTGCCCAGGCTTCATTAGACAGTCCATACCCAAGTGCACATATGGGTCGTACTAACTAGGCTCAGAAAGAGGAGATGGAAGCAGCAGCAACAGCCACCACCATGAAGTTAGGGGACCTGTTGGGAGTATCCGAGGCAAATCGGAAGAGGGAAATAAGAGGTAGACATGATCAAAATTCATTATATAAATATATGCAATTATCAAAGACGTTAGTATACAACAGCACAGTGGAGTAGCCAGTGGTCCAGCTACTCCACACACTGAGGCAGAAGGGGCCTGAGCTCAAGAATTCCAGGCTAGCCTGGGCATCATAGTTACTCTGGGGACTATGTTGGAGAAGAAACAGGAGAAAGACGAGACTGAGGAGGAACTGGGAAGAAAATGGAGAGAAGAAAAGAAACAGTCCGGATTTTCCAGAGAAATACTGCCTGAGGTTGTCAAAAGAGAAAGGTGAAACTGGACATGGTGACACAGGCCTGTAATCCCAGCATCTGGGAGCTGTGGACAGGTGGGTTAGTAATTCAGGGCTACCCTGTGCGACTTAAGACCCTGTCTCAAAAGTGGGTGGAGACGGTGGCTAAGGCCCTGCTTCCACAGCTTCCTGACCATGCACAGCAGCCACCTGGGGATCCAGAGCGGCTAGGGATCCCTAAACCAGCTTGACCAAAACTGGGTTCCCTCGGGAAGTGGCAGTTGAATGGATATCCAAGTTTTCTGGCAGAGCTGTACAGAACTGAAAAGCCAAAGCATAAAGAGCTGAATTTTGGTTGGTTTTTTTTTTCTGCAAAACCCCTGCAAATAAGGTTTAACTTCGTATTAGTATTAT
>JADRCD010220681.1:17766-36380 GCA_019843815.1 Montemys delectorum | reverse complement strand
AAGGCTGGAGAGACAGTTCAGCAGCTGAGAGCACTGGCTGCTCTTGCAGATGCCCGGGGTTTGGTTCCTAGCACCCACATGGTGGCTCACCACCATCCCTAACTCCAGCTCCAGGAGATCTAATGCCCTCTTCTGAACTTGAGCCTCATACACGTACACAGATGGTACGCATATATAATACAGGCCAAACACTCGTACGCATCAAATCAATCTTTAAAGAAAAAAAAGGTGAAAGCAAGGACAGGTCCCCAGGTATGTGTGAAGGTTGTTAGTCTGTGGACAGTGATGCGCATCTGTCCTAGGTCAGTGAAGAGCAAGGTTGCAGGACTGGAGTTTGGGGTGAGGCCCAGAAGGAGCCCTGAGTGGGCTGCAGGATGCTTCCAGTGGGCACTATCGGAGCAGCTGAGCCAGTGATGAGCTGATGACTAAGCTCTGCCCCATCAGGACCGTGCACAGTACTAGTGAGAGCTCAGTAATAGTTTTAGAAGGAAGGGGCAGGGCTGTGACGCGCCACGTGTGCCAGCGGAGGAGGCATCTTGGGGCACACCTTCATTTTAGAAATTATAGAGAAGCAGAAAGTCAAAAATAAATATTGCTCCTGAAGCTTCTTTGAAGGCTGGTGTATGTACTGGGGCATGTCCTCCAGGCTGGGCTGTTTCCTGTGAACTCACGATCTCACCGTGTGTTGATCCAGCACCTACTATGTGCTGGGTTTCCACTGGGCACTGGGGGTAGTGAGTTGAGCCAGGCAAGTGTGCCCCATGTGTCTACTGAGCTTATTTTAGTGACTCAGAGTCATGTCAGTGAATAAATACATTTGTGGCCACTGCTTTGAGACAAAGTCCAGGCATGTACTTGATGTCATGGAAGACTTCCCTGAGAAGTGTTGGATCTGAACTCTGAGTGGTAACTGGTCAGCATGGGCAGGGCTTCAAGACGGAAGAAAGTAGGGCACACTGGAAGGCTGGAAGAGGGTACTCTTGTGGCTGGCTAGTGAGAAAGAGAAACCAGCAAGTGGGGTTCCAAAGGTGGATGGGTGACTGCTCTCCTGCAGGATCACTGTGGAATTCAGACCCATAATCTGACTTGGCCATGGTTTGGGACTTGGCCTGAGTTGCTCATGCATATAGGAAAGTAGACAGATGGGCAAGCACATAGTAGGTGCTTAGGGAACATCAAACAAAGGCAGTGAAGCGACCAGATGGATATTTTTACTAAATGGGGGTCAGCCAGCACCCACAGAACTGTAACCTGCTTTTCTTTTCCTTGCATAAACAGTGAGTTTCAAAAGTCTGTTTGTGTCAGTTTTATATTCTGCTTTGATGAAATTCTTAATGTTTTCTCATCTTTTCGTCCCTGTTCAGGAAGGAGCGGAGGCCCTGGCGCCCTGCCCTCAGTGCTGACTGCCCAGCAAGAGTGACTGGCATAACCAAGCAGAGACCCGGTGAGTGTGCCCCAGAGTGTGGCCAGGGCTGCAGGGGCAGCTGTGGGCCGGGCTGAATGACTTGGATTTTGCTATGAGATCCATATAGAGTTGGGATGGGATGTCCTGTGTACATGTGGCTGAGAGATGCTAGGGTGGTCTGAGGGAGAGAAGGGGTCTGAGCGTTATTCAGGGAGATGGGAAAGACAGGCCATCATGAAGGGTGGAAGGTAGGACGTGAAGGAGGGGCACTGTCTGGCTAGCGTGAGGGTCAGAGGTGGGTGAGGAGTGATGAAGTTCATCAGCTGCCGTAGGTGTGAAGTAGGCTTCCAGATGACACCAGAGTCTTCCTACTTCTCCATTCACCATGCTTCTGTATGGAAAACAGACTGCCTGTCCACTGAGAAGCATGGGTAGAGGAGCAGGGTACTCAGGGCGGTGGGCTGGAGCTGTAGGGAACAGGGTCAGGGAGTTAGCTAGGAGTCTATATGATGGGCTTGGATGTGAGGCCGAAGGCTGGAGATGTCTTCCTAAGGGGGCTTCGGAAGGACGAAGGTTCCTAAAGCAACAACACCCTTCCATTCTTCCAGCTGTCACTTCATTCAGGGAACACTGGCCAGTAGTGCCTCCTGCAGATGAGAACAACAGGCAGAGCACACCCCATGGACATGATTAGATTTGCATTTAAAGCTGGGCAGTAGTAGCACTCACTTTAATCCTAATATTTATGAGGCAGAGGCAGGCAGATCTCTGAGTTCGAGGCCAGCCTGGTCTACAGAGTGAGTCCCAGGACAGCCAGGGCTACACAGAGAAACCCTGTCTCAAAAAGCTAGCAAGCAAACAAACAAAAAAGGCATTTAAAAAAAGGATTATTTTTATCTTATGTGTATGCTTGCCTACATGTGTGTGTATGTGTATACCATGTGTATGCCTGGCACTGGTGGTGGCAGAAGAGGGGATCGGATCTATTCCAGAGTGTTGTGAGCCCCCATATGGAACTGAACCTGGGTTCCCAGCAAGAACTTTAAAGCACTCTTAACTGCTAAGCTGTCTTTCCAGCCCCAGGTTTGCATTTTTTGAGAGCTACAGGCACCATTGACTTGTGTTCAGGATGAGTTAGAAGGAAGTGACGGAAGGCAGCATGCCTAGGAGAAGATGAGGAGGAGGAGTTGGGATAGACGAGGGGCAAATTCAAACTCCCCACAAGTTGGTGTTTGGAATGAAGAAAGGACCTTCAAGGATTTGCTAACCTGGATAAAAGGGTGTCCTTTAGCTTGGTGGGCCTTTCTCTGTAAGCCTCTTGAAGGCAAGACCCATGCCTCCTGGCCACCACCCCGTTCATTGAACAGTTCTAGATAGATGGTTAAACAGAGGAAGCCATGACAAAGATTGATCTGGAGCCAGTGAAGAGGCTCAGCAGGTAAATGTGCTTGCTGCCTGACAGCCCGAGTTCCATTCCCAGAACCCAGTGGTAAACGTGGAAGCAGAGAATTGACTCCACAGAGTTGTCCTCTGACCTCCATCTAACCACACACAATTATAACAAATACTTTTTTTTTTTTCTTAAAGAAATGGATCTGGTCTCGATGGAGAGGAATGTAGATGCTGTGAGTGTTCACACTTGGTGAAACAGACAGTAGGGTTATGCAGAAGGACAAAAGGGGGCCGCCATAGGCAGGAAAGGTCAGCTGGGGAGAAGGGGGAGAAGGACACCGTGCGCCCTTCTGTCTCCCCTCAGGCGAGGGGGCTGATCTGCTTAAAAGTCCAGAAGAGGCTGGGAAAGAACAGCCCTCTGTGCTCTGGGATGCTGCTTGTTAATGGCTTGTCTGCAGGGTGGAGATGGGGTGTGTATGGGGCCCCTGCTCCTGGAGGCTGAGTTAATTTTGGGGTAGAGAGGGATGCTTTGAGAGTCTGTAGACCAGGAAGGTGCTGATGTGAACGTCAGGCGGGGTAGGCTAGGACTGCCTGTGGGTGAGGCTGTAAGTGATTCTTAGGGGACTGGGTTCTAGAGCTAGGTCAGCCTGTAGGCTGAGCGCTTGTCCTCAGTTGCAATACTGTGAATTTTCTAGACAAGGTGATACTTCTTTGGGGGCTGGCCTGATGTTGTAAGACGTCTCAAGTGTCCCGGGATTTGTCCCATTAGATGCTAGCTAATACCACCTACCTCTGTCCCCAGTCCTAACAATCAAAGATGTCTCCAGACATTACCTCATGTCCTGTCGCAGGGCAGAGCCACCCTGGACTGAGAACCACTGGTTTGTATCACCTCTTGTAATTTCAATAAACTGTATAACCTGGAAACCTAGGGGGGGTCACTTGGTAGATGTGGTTACAGATTACTTGAACCCAGTTCTGAAGTGGATAGCGGATTGGGCAAGAGAAGGCAGTAAAGATGGTGACATTAATGTAGGGGATCCCATCCCACACCCCCAAGGAAAAGACTGAGGGGCTGTAGCTGTAGAAAGAAATCTATGTTGATTTTTGTATGTTTCATAACAAGGCCCCTGTTAGGTTCTTGGCTGCCACTCACAGAGATTTTGACACCTATGGTTTCCCCTCTGACTCCCCAGACATACAAAAGCTGAGGGCTACAAAAGGGGCCTCAGTGTAGTTAGAGGATCCCTAATACTAGAGTGGGAGGGGGTGTTGTTCCTGGCTGTTCACATGGATTCTGGCAGCCCGGCTGGAGGAAGGAGGTAAGACGGTCTCAGCTCCTTCCTGCCAGCCAGCTTCTCTGGGCCAGGGTCAAGGATAAGGCTGTGATTTATCCCCATCATAATCCAGCAGTTGGTTTGGTGAGAGTTGGAATCATGCTGGTTTTCCCTTCCCAAGTATGACAAGGCCTGTTTCTGCCTCCGCTGTTGCCTCAGTACCACGCAGTGAACTGTCCAGGACTTGACAAAAGGGCTCGGTTAACTGCTGCCACAGGTTAGACGATGAACAGCTCACAGGTCTCCCCGCCCAGTATGCATCTTGTAGCTCAAGTCCTGGCCGAGCACACTGGAATCCCGGATGCCCCCTCTTCTGCCCTTGGCTATGGTTGGTCTCCAGTCTCCTGGGAGCCAGGGTCCTGGCCTGAAGAGGAGTAGTGAGGAGGCTAGAGAAACAGGTGGTATTTGGAGACTAATTAATATTTGTGAATAATAACTCATGCCCACGGGAAACAAATCAATCTGTGTTTGCATATTCATGAGGGGGGCCTTGAGAATGATCCCAGCTGTTTTCCATCCGGGAATCCCTCGGTCCTGGCGTCACATGGTCTCTTGGGGGTCCTCTTTGGCCCTGGCAGGGATGGTTAGGGTGGACCTTCTGGAAGTGACGCACATTTTCCATGAGACACATATATGACTCCGGTGGCTTGGTGTTGTGCCTGCTGATCCCTCCTCAGAGCAGTGGTTCCCAGGCTCTTTGGTTTCACACACAGTTCAGTTTCCAAAAGTGCTTAGGGCCAGACTGGGGGTTAGCAGTTTTTTTTTTTATTTTGCCAAGTAAGGACATTATAAAAAAAAACAACTACTATCTGCTGTCCCTATCATTTCATACAAGAAAGGATATTTTAGCACCAAGGACAAAATTTGAGAATAAAGGACATTTCTTCCTAAGAAAGGGCAGTTGGCAGCTTTACAGTGGTGTAGCAAGGAAAAAAGATATATCAAAGCCATTCTGAATGTAGAAAAATTACACTCAATTATATCCTATAATATCATATGCCACGTAATTGTTTTCCTGACCAAGTATGTCAGTTCGGTAGAACCAGCAGTCCGCAGTGCAATTCACAGACGAGCTTGAGTGCCCTCGGGTTTGGGCCTTGATTCTATCTGAATTGTCCCAGGCACAGACTCACCTGTCCATGCTGGTGGAGTGACTGTCTGTTCCAAGCACCGCTGTGTTAGGTAGGTAGGTGCACGAGGCCATGCCAGTCCGGCAAGGCAGACTCGCTCTGCAGGGGACCTGGAGACCAGAGTGTGGGCAGGCCCAACATCTAGGCTTAAGCTCAAGCCTGGGACTCAGGGCTGCTCACCTCTTCTGATGAGGGAGGAGGAGGCCCTGGAGCTGGGAGCAGCCTTGAACTGCCTGACACCAGAGCCAGGCTCTGTGCCCAGAGTCCAGGGGTAGGAGGGAGAGGCCCAGGCATGGGAGACTGTGTGGTTACCAGAGTGGTTCCCTGTTTGTCCCTGGGGTCTCCTGGTGTTTCTAGTTGTCTGTGGCCTTGGATTCAAGATCCACCGGGAGCAGCTCTCTTTGAGAGGAATGTCTAGATTTTCAATTGAAAAAGAAAAAGAAAAAGGTTTAAATATATCTTGTGTATGAGCGTCTGCCTGCCTGCATGTCTGTGTCCCATGTGTGTCTGGTGCCCACACAGGGCCGAGGAGGGCGTCAGATCCTCTCGAACTGGAGTTAGGTGGTAGTGGGTCGTCATGTCGGTGCTGGGAATCTAATGCAAGTCCTTGGGCAGCCAGTGCCTCTAACTCTGAGCCTTCTCTCTGGCCCCTTGCCTGCCTATTTGCAACACTGTGGAAGTGTACACAGTGTTCTGAACAGTCTACCTGACATACACAGGGGATCTTGGATCCCTAAGTAAGAGCCACCGGCCTTTGCTATACTAGGGATTGGGCTCAGATAACACTTGTGACCAGATTTTCACTTACCTATTCTGGGAGTGAGACAGTGTAGTGGCTTTACTGAGAGGAGCTTTGTTTCCCTTTAATAGTTAATATTGGCACCCCCAGCCTGTCTCTGTGACACCCCTGTGGACATCCCCGTGATGTCCTCATCAGGCAGCTGTACCCGCAGATGTCTGTACCCTCAGTGTACCCCCACATGATGTCTGCACCTGGGAGTTAACCATGCTGTGATTGCTATACTGAGGCAGCTACAGGGGAGTAAGGCTCTGTAATTGTACTAGGGAATTGTGTCCCATGATGACTGTGCTGTGCATTTTTGTACCGTGTAACATCTATTCTGTTTCATCCCTTTATGTCCGTACCAGGGAGATGTGTCCCCATGATACTTGTGCTGAAGATTATGTCCATATGGTGTCTGTGCTGGGGATGAGGAGTGTGCCTGGAATACCTGAGCACAGAAGTTTAAACTCTGGCTTTTGTGATGTCTCACCCATGAGACCTGCCTAGACCGCTCTGCCTGACCTGTGGGGTGTCACACTTCTGAGTTGTACCCAGGGTAATGATACCAAAGCTAGTGTCCTGTCTGAATACAATGTTCCCATGGGACCCTGGCCAGGTAGTTCACCACCTAATGTCCTCATGGCCACACTAAGATAACCTTGGTGCTGTGATGAACAAACCCAGATAAGACTTTAACAGAATAGGACCCCCATCCTGACATGGTGGTGCATGGCCTCGCTGTGGACTGAACCACCTCAGCTCTGTGGTCCCTCAGAGGAACTCCCAGCCGGGAATAAGGAATGCTGGACACTGTATCCTGCCCCTGTAGTGTTATGGCTCTTGATGCTTACCCCTTACTTACAGGTTGGGTAAGCTTCTGAGACAGGGAACCTCTCCCCTTCCCTGACTCACTTCACAGCCCATCTGCTTTGCCTTTGCCCATTCAGCTCATGATCTTTCTTTCTTTCTTTCTTTTTTTTTTTTTCATTTTTCGAGACAAGGGTTTCTCTGTGTGGCCCTGGCTGTCCTGGAATTCACTCTGTAGACCAGGCTGGCCTTGAACTAGGAAATCCGCCTGCCTCTGCCTCCCAAGAGCTCACCTCATGATTTTGACTGTCCTAAGTCCAGATAAGGGTTCAAGTCCCAGGGAGGAGCAGAACCATGTTTGAGCTCCATCCCTCTTGTTCACTTGTCCTCTCACTTTGAAAATTCTCTTAGCACTGTGGGGTCCCACGGGGTCCCAAGTTGTAGTGAGAAATTTGTGAGGTTTTTGTTTTCATTTTTGAAAAATACAGAAATATTATGGGAATGTTTTGGTTTTAATCCCAGGTGTGGGATATGGATCGGCTTCATATTGTCCACAGCAGCTGACTATGGTTTACCTCGTGCTCTAGCAATGGTGTGATTTTTGCCAGTGGCAGATGGTTTGTGCGATTGTATGATGTTTGGAATTTGGGAGACTTTTTAGAGGGTATTAATACCTGGAGAGGGGTGGGTTGTTGGTTGCTTGCTGTTTGTTAAGTAGTCGTGCGCAAAGGAGGAATGCGAAGAAATTAGATATCCTGACTGCAGAGATCAAACTTGCCCCAAGAAGCTCTACACCTTACTCAGAAGGAAGCTCTCTAATGATAATGTCACCCCCTTTCCCCTCTACTCTATTTCTCTCTCCTGTTAAAGAGGATGAAAGGGTAGAAGAAAAGAGAGTTAAGAAGGGCAGAAGAAAAAGAACCCATAAGGTAGCAAAGGCCCAGCTATACTAAGCCGTGTCCAGTATCACACCTCCATTAGACCCTGTTGTACTTTCAGAGCATGGGGAAGCCTGGCCATGTGCCAGTGGCCTGTTTGTGGCAGTGTGAGCAGAATTGATGGGCTCTGCTGCATGTCACCTAAGCTCCCAGGCAGGCAACATGGGACAGGAACCTTTAGAAGCTCACCCCTGGGTACACAGTGTGGCCACTCTAAGGCTTCAGCATGGGTTTGCAGAGTGGGAAAGGCATGTAGACAGGAGGGTGAGCAAAGTCTGGAAGGCTTTGGTTAGCCCCAAGTACAGCCCTCCCCATCTGCTTTGGATACCGGGAACAAGGGAAGAGGAAACATGGATGTTGAAGCTCAGGCTCTAGAATTCCAATTCCTAGCCTCTTTATAGTTTGTCTTTGGGACAAGAAGGTGCCATGGGAATTGGGTAGGTTGAGAATGACCAGGCAGGGCAACTGTAACTTGTAGAGAGCAGTCCTGGCGAGCCCTGACGGGTTGTGGCTTTGGCTGTGAGCCTCTGACGACGTGGAACCAACTGCTGCTAAGTCTATGTACTGGGGCCTTTGCTGAGTGTGCCAGGGTCTGGCCACTTGCTTTCTGAGGAAGAGCAACAGGATGCTCCAGGACTGAGATGTCCCTGGACTGTGTAAACCTGCCTGGCTGCTCTCTGTTCCTGTCTCAGTCTTGGTTTTGTTTGGGTTTTGTCCCAACCTGTTTGTATCTTTGACTCCATTTTCCTGCCCCCATCCCCATCCCCATCCCCTTAATGGCGTGAGTAGGAGACTCAAGATCTGGAGTGGACCACCCTTGTGCTAGTTTCTAACTAGCTTTCTTCCCCCTCCTGGCGCTTAGAGGATGCCTTGAAGGCCTCTGCACTCTTTCCATAGGACGGTTGACTTTGAGTGGTGAGGGAGTGTGGTCCAGGGTGGGACTGCTGAACTCAGTCTGAATGGGCAGTGAGGATGGGCGGGGGTGAAGTGGAGGAGCATGAGCAGTGGGGACTGAGGGGGACACCGGCTAATTGGCTCTGCCCTTCTCTCCGTTACAGGTGGATTGTCTTAGACTGTGGCTGGCTGTGGAGCTGGAACCCTGGATGGCCCCTGAGACAGCCCCAGGGAGGAGGATGGTGCCCCTTGTACCTGCCCTCGTGATGCTTGGTTTGATGGCAGGCGCTCATGGCGACAGTAAGTCTGACTTCTCATCCTACAGATACACTATGTTGAAGAGTGACTTAACCTCCTAGCAGGTCTCTAGAGTGCAATACGGGACTAGATCCCAGGAAAAAGAAACAGGATGACCATAGGTAACCCTGTAGTCCTCCTGCCCTAGAGACCCGCACTTGGAAAGCCCTCTTCTGAGGAGTACCTGCTCCTACTTCCTCTGAACATCCTGCCAAGCACCTGGGTATCCCTTAGGCTCTACAGAGTGGTGCATGTCTAAGCGTGAACCTGTTATATTGAGTTGGGGAGCCCTGTCTTGGATTCATGTGATCTTTGTGTGACATGCATAGGCATGTGCTTTGTCCACATTGCAGATCTCTGTAGAAGGTCCTGAGTAGAAGGAAGCAGGGTACCAGACAGGTCCAGGGAGGACTCAGAAGCTCAGTTACCCATATCCTTCCCTGAGGCAGGCCTGCCATCCCTGGAAAATGGGGAAGGACTGTGTCACTTGGCTTGCAGGAAGGAGAGGAGGGGCAGGGAATGAAAGTGAGTCTGTGTGTTTGTGTGTTGGGGGGACGATTTGTCCCCATACTCCAATCCAGCTCTGAACTTTGGTCTCTTCCCTGCTGCTGCCCTTCCCCCTGCCTGGCACTGTAAGACTGGCCATAGCCCGCCCTGTCACCATGGTTACCACTGCTTGGTTACTGGTAGGAGGCGGAGCACAGGACAGGCTTAGCCAATCTGCAGACTGGGGGGAGGGGCAAGGTCGGAGCTGAGGTCCCTTGGGGGGGAAGAGGCTATACCCAGCCTGTCCTGAACCCAGGGGCAGTCCAGGGCCAACCCAGGGGTCAGGCCCCAGGACAGCAACCCATAGGGATCTCTCTATCCCCTCGAGGTCTCTAGACAAGAGCCTTGTGCCACCAGGGCTCTATCTAAATGGCTTATTAATAATTCAGGAGCCAGTTATAGAAGAGGGTGGCCCTGGAGCACCCCTCCCTTTGTCCTCAGAGGCTGGGCCCTGGGTAAGGGAGAATGGGAAGGAGAGGGCCTTTCTCTGGAGAATCTAGCCAGTGGGGTGCAGGGGTAGGGGTCTAGGAGAGAAGTCAGGTGGAAAACTTTAGAAAGGGGGAATGTGGGGGTGGTGGGAGAGAGCTTGGAGCTACAGGGACAGGAGACGGAGGTGATCCTGAGGCTTTGCACCCTAGGTGTGACTGACATTGATGTAGTCAGTGGCCCTCGGATGTTGAAGGACTGTTGTCATCCTTCTCAGATAGTCTCAGGGCCCAGACAGCAGGGGAGACATGCCACTGAGTGTGAGAAACAGTGAGGCCTGGGAGAATAACTGCCTTCTCCAGCTTCCCTCTGACCCAACATGCCCCAGCCTGCACCCCTCAGTCCCACCATCCTGCATGCCCCCTGGTTTTCTCTGTGACTGGCATTACTGTCCACCTGGTCATCAAGTCAGGAAAGCTGGGCCTTCTCCCAGCTTCTCTCCCCCTTTCATCCCACATGTGATCCGTCTCCAGGTTCTGTGGCCTCTAGCTTCTGAGTGTCTTTGGAATGCATCTGCTTCGCTCTCCCTGGTCCCTTCCGCCAAGCCTCCTTTGGCTTCTGCTTGAGTTTGAGTGTGCATCAGGAAACCTTCTGATAGTTTCCTTGCCTCCAAGCCCTTCCCTCTGAACCCATTTTCTAATTCCTCAGTGGAAATCAGGTTGTGTCTCTTCACTCCCCAGCTGCCTGCAGGGTGAGCTTTAGTGTCTGACTCTCTGCTCCCCTACCCTTCACTGTCCCTCTTCCTCCCCCACCCCCCAACCCCCGAACCCGCCGTGCTCTCTTCTGGCTGCACAGAGCTCCCTGTGTCCAGGCCTTCTTCATGCTTTCTGTTTCCACCTTCACAGTCAGGTGTGGCGACACGGGCCTGTATTCCTAGCATTTGAGAGGTGGAAGCAGGAGGATTAAGAGTTCTAGAGGATCTCGGCCACGTAGTAAGTTGAAGACAAGCCTGGGCTACGTGACTGTCTCCAAAAACAAACAAGGTGTGGGGGGTGCGTTTTCCCTCCCTTTATATGACCAGATCTGACTTGACTGTCACTACTTCCTGTAGCAGTGTGGTCATGTTCTGGTCCTCTGCAGTCCTCGTAGCATGCTCTTGTGGTGTTTTGCCCTTGGTCTATCTGTCCTGGCAGGCTGGGAGTCCTGGGAGTTTAGACGTTTCCAGCTCAGGGTCTGGAGGGAGATGGTGAATAAATAAAGGGGGCAGGACAGTCCTGACTGCCATAGGACTCGGGAGGAGTGAAGTGAAGCTGCTTTTAGAGCAGATTTCCAGGAATCTTCCTGCTGACTCCTTAGTCATTTGGTTACAGAGACCAAGCAGGGATTTGACAGTGGGAACCAGGTGAAGAAGAGGCTGGGACCCTGCCTCTGCTAAGGTGCTGTGACTTGGGCACTGTCCCAGGCTAAGAGCCATCAGCTAGGGGCTGTCGTAAGCCAACCTTAGGAGTCAGGGTCTGCCCTCCTAGCCTACCTTTAAATTACTCTCAGTTTTTTAATTCCCCCCCGCCCCGCCCCCATCACGGCCAGGCTTGGACTGAACTTGCAAGACTTCTCACTAGGGGCAAGCAGCCAGACACGGACAGGGCTGCTGCAGAAGGCAGGGCGGGTGCCCCCAGAGAATTGACGACCAGAGCAGTGAAGCGCAGAGCGGACAAATGTGTTTCTATAGGCCTCTTAACGAGACAAATGAATGGGGGCCCTGGCCTCAGAGGGGAGTGGAGAGAAGCAGGGGAGAGAAGCAGCTGGCAAGAGTTAGCCTGGAGGCCTAGGGTTGATGCCTAGTCAGCTCCAGTGGAAGCCTGGCTACAAAAGGATGTTTGCTTGCTTGCATGCACACACACTTCTGGAAACTCCCTCAGCTCATCATCCCAGCCCAGGGTTTTGTGCCTTCCTGGGAGGGAAGATAAATATGGATGTGGGCATAGAGGTGGTCTTGGTCCAGCCCTTAGGCAGAGGTTTGTGCTGACCTCATGTGGTAGGTACTAGGAGAATAAGAATCTGCCCAGACCCATCACAAGGCAGAACCCACCAAGCTGGGCACAAGTCTGTGAGCTAACAGAGTAGTGGGGGCAGGTTGGGGCAGCACTGGCACAGGCAGCAGCCTGAATATCTTGAGAGGCTTCCTGGAAAAGAGGGCCCCTGAAGATGAGTGGGCATTTGCTAACATAGAATATAGTCCAATGAAGAAATGAGACTGGCAGAAAGAGTCATACCCCTGGCGTTTTGAGCTTATGAGAAAGCCAGAGTGAGGGCTGAAGACAGCACAGGCCAGTGACAGGCTCCCTCAAGACCAGGTGCACGTTGGGTCCTGGTTATGACCTGGTTATTAACAGGCTTTAAATTTGAGCAAGGCGCTTGGTAGCTGAAGGAGTCGGTGGTAGGAAGCAGAGATACAGGAGGCTGGAGAGTATTTGTGTCTTTTTAGCCATTTCTCCTCCTTCAAAGCCCCTACCTTGGAACATGGCAGCCCCGCCCCATGCTTGTGGGTGGCCCGTCTAGACCCTGCCCTCTGGAGCTTCCGGTACAAGTGCTTTCTCTGAGCCTGCTTTCCTATTGCACAACAAGGGTAATCACTCCTACCTGTAAAGGTTAACAGAGGTCACATGGGCAAGGCACCTGGCACCTATTAAGTTCTCCCCCTATTGGAGTGCCTCCTGGAGCTAGGATTGCCCTTGAGTGGACAGGGCTGGGGAAGGTTGCCAGAAGCAGTCACAGGAGCTCATTAACTGAGTCCCCAGCTCATAGCCACTCAGGGCCTGGGAAATCACCTCTCCAGCAGCTCTCCTGCCCTCGTGGTCCTGAAGTGCTATGTGTGCTTCCTCCATGTGCAGTGCTGTTTATGTGCCTGTGTATATGTGCTTCTCAGGGGAGGCACAAAATAGCAATCAGTCTCCCTGTGGAGGCGCCTTGGAGGTGGCCCAGTTTAGCTGTCTCTGGAGTTGCATGTCTGCACATCTCCAGGGGGTGTGCTTCCCTCTAGCCCAAGCCAACCCTTCTCTTTGGTAACTTCCTCTCATGTACAGGGTCAGCTGTTGACATGTGAAGAATGGCCCAGGGCATCCTACTGTGAGTAGCTGCCCACAGGGCTGGGTGACACAGCAGGTAACTGTGACACAAAGCTGCTCCTTGCTTGTTCAGATGACACCCTGTTTTCTGGTTCAGAAGTTTTGTTCATAGACCAACAAGATTGCTCAGGAAGTAAAGGCACTCACCACCGGGGGCGCGTGCGCATGCGCGCGCACACACACACAACACACACACACACACACACACACACACACACACACACACCACCACCACCACCAGCTAATAAGGCCCAGGGCAGAATGGCCACAGTATCCTGGCTTTAGCTGCCTGCCTAGCACCCCAGCTGGCAGGCAGTGGAGCGTGGGCTGGGCTTCCACAGTCTGGAAGAGGGGCTACTAAGGGATGCAGGGTACACACAGAGGCAGGCCAAGCTAAGTTCTCAGTATAGTGCTCGACCTCTGGCAAGTGCATACACAACAAGATACTTGTTGAAATGGAAAGGGGGGAATCTAGAGAGGCTAGTAGGAGCAAATTTGGGAGACAGTGTAGAGACAAGATTTGACTGTGATCGCCAGGTGGCCTGGGCCTCTGAGAGGGTCCCCTTAGTAGGAAGCAAGGCAAGTCCTAGGCATAGAAGGGGCCCCAGTCCTAGGGAGCTTGGGACTGGAGTAGCACTGCCAACCTGATCCTGGGCAGCACCCTGGCTCTTCTCCAGCCTCCAAGGGAGAGGAGCAGTTCTACCTCCCTGATGGCCCCAGGCCTTGGGCACAGTCCAGCCCCCACACAGCTTCCAGGCTTGTTCCTCCTGGCTGCTCACCGTCTACCTGACTCTCCTGCCCAGCCTCCGCTCTTTGTTTGGCTCAGGAGGCCCCACCCCACCCCACCCCAGCACACTCCTAGTCTTTCTGGTTCTTCAGGTTCCAGTCTCTGGTTTCACTGTAGACACGTTGAGGCAGGACCTGGAGGGGCACTTATTCCTTGGGTTTCTCTCTTGCCTAGAGGGAAGGAGTACGTGAGGCCCCAGCGTTCTGCACTCCTCTCACATTCCTTCCTCTGCCTTCTTCCTGTTCTGCACCCCTGGGTGTCAGGAACTGGGTCAGACAGTGGGACAGGGCAGAAGACAAGACAGACATGGAATCTGCTCTGCCCAGGGTTATGGTCTGTTTGGGGAGCAACTATTCAACACCTAAAAGGTGGGAAGGCTGTAGCCTCCCATGCACACCGAAACTGTGGGCATACTGTGGGAGGCAGAGCAAGCTTAAAACCTTAGACTAAGCTAGTGGGGAGGCGGGAGAGGAGTGTAGGGATAGGGATAGTTTTCTGAGATGATGGTGTTCAAAGCTGACTTAGGAGCCTAGTGGGTAAGGGGTAGTCTAAGAGGCTCTTAGCAGAAGGTGCAGCTTACGCAAAGGCCCTGAGGCCGCAGGGAGCATTGCTTATTCAGGGCTCTAAAGCCAGGACTCTGGGGAGAGTGGTTAGGTCAGACCTGGCAGAGCTTTGTCTGCTGTGATAGGCCTTTGTAAAGAGCAGTGGGAGGCCTTTGGAGAGATTTGATCCGGAGGAGTCTTGTTCTCTGACTTCAGAATAGAGGAGGTGGGGTAGGGGTGACAGAGGCAGGAACATGGCCTATGAGGTGGTGGCAGTGTAGATGGGAAGCTGGGAGCTCCTGGGGTGGGGGAGGGGTTAAGAGATGCCCTCAGTAGACCCTGGAGGGGGCTTCCTCTCAGGCAGGTATAGACAACAGTGGCAGGCTCTGTAAATTCGACAGAGGAGGAAAGATCCATGCCTCTCTCCAGAGGCAGCTGGGGGGAGTAGAGACAGAAAGGAGTTCAGAACTTTTGGGTCACCTGCATGACTTTCCCGCCCCTGCCTCTGAGTTGCTCAGCCTAGTCCCTAGGACGAGATTGTGGCGGGACCCAAGTTTCCTTTCTGGGGAGGACACAGGTTATTTAAAGTGAGTTTAGGATTTAGAATGTAGTTGGTCCTTGTTCCTTTCACCCCTGGCATGTGTTTCCCTGTCTCTAAAAGGAGGGTGATTATGGATCTACTGACCCGAAGGACTGGTGACGCTAACAAGTGACTGCCTGCCCTGGGTAAAGGCCTGCTACTGACACATGGCCTTAAAAAAAGAACAAACCAAACCAAAAAACCAGAATTGGTGCTGGAGAGCTGGCTCAGTGGTCAAGAGTGCTCACAGCAAGTGATCTTGTAGAGACCTGGGTTTGCTTCCCAGCACCTATATCAGGCAGTTTGCAGCCACCTCCAGTTCTAGAAGATCTAATGCCCCCTTCTGGCCACTATGGGCATTGCATGCATGTGGTGCATATACTGACAAGCAGGCATATATATACATCAGTATAGATAAAACTCCAAGAGTTTCCAAACCTTCCTCCAGTTGGTATCTCTTTCCCAGTCACAGTGTGCTGTGACAGTCACCTGTGCCCCTCCCTCACCTCAGCCACTCCTCTGCTTCTTTTGTCTGACTTTTGCCACCCCTGGCTGGTCTCTTTGACGAGGTCCCTGTCTCCTGTGACTTTTTGTACCAGGTGTTTTGGACTCTGATGGGCCTAAATTTGGGTCCCAAATATGTCGGTACTGGCTATGTGACTCTGGGCATGTGACTTGGTCCTTCAGCCTAGAAAGTGGAGACACTGATTGTGCAAGAAGTGACATAAAGTACCTGGTGCCCAGTGGGTACTTTTCTGCCAGAGCCCAAACTGAGCCTGAGCTCATGGGCAATAAGCAGGTCGTCTGAAAGGCCAGTTCCTTCAAAACACTGGCTTTCCTGGGACCGTGCATTGGCTTGATTAATAGGAAATGGATCCACTGTCAGGATTAACGAGGCATTGCTATGTCTCAATGAGCCAGGTTTCTTGGGGCTGTGACCCTGGTTGGTGGGACATGGAGGGATAAGAGGCTGTAGGTCAGCCCTGGCATATAAACCAGGGTATGGCAGGGCCTTGGCTGAATCCCTGTCCTCCTCCTCTGGAGTAGGAACTTAGGAGCTGCCCTCCTGTGGGAAGGCAGTTGCCAAGCCAGTGGGGGCAGGGGTGGGGGCGGGGAGTTGGAGGAAAGCATCCCTCTGGGAAGCCATCCAGAGTCTCTCAGGAGCTGGAATGTCCAGGCCTTTGGGCTGTTGGAATGTAGGGGTAGAGAAGAGGAGGGGTCCTAGGGCCTGCCTAAGGCTTAGGGTAGATAGAAAGTCTCTAGGAGAGTCTGGGGCTCTTCCCAGAAAGCAGTGTTCCAATACCTTTTTAATTTTTTGTAATTCCTGGAGCTTGGAACGACCAGGAGCTAGAGACAAACGGAGTCAGAGCCCAACTCCAGACTCTGCTCTTGACCAGCTGTGTCCCATCCAGCAAATCTCTTGACCTCCCCACACCTTGATTTCTTCTCTGTAAACAGTAATTATAGCACCCACCTCCCTGGCTTCAAAGAGTTACAAGGGTTCCACTCTTTGAGCAGGGCTTGGCACTTATTAAATACTCTATAAAAGTTAGGTATTATTGCCGGGCGGTGGTGGCGCATGCCTTTAATCCCAGCACTTGGGAGGCAGAGGCAGGCAGATTTCTGAGTTCGAGGCCAGCCTGGTCTACAGAGTGAGTTCCAGGACAGCCAGGGATATATGGAGAAACCCTGTCTTGAAAAACAAAAGTTAGGTATTATTGTTTTCTCTAAGTCTTTCTTGCCACCTTGTCCCCAAGGCCTGCTACCTGTAGCATTGGCCATGCTTGATGTGGTCGTGCCACTTGATTTAGTGTCTCTGTTTCTTTCCAGGCAAACCTGTCTTTGTTAAGGTCCCTGAGGACCAGATTGGACTGTCGGGAGGGGTGGCCTCCTTCGTGTGCCAAGCCACAGGGGAACCTAAGCCTCGAATCACGTGGATGAAGAAGGGGAAGAAAGTCAGCTCTCAGCGCTTTGAGGTTCGTCATGGGCTCGCCGGGAGAGCTGGGCAAGCTTTAGAGTTGGCCTGCTCTCTGGGTGGTCTTTCTCTTGTTTCTCTTAGTCTCCCTCAAGGGCCTTTTGGGGGTGTGGGGAAAACTATAGTAGATCCCCACACCCCTAACAGGCTATGACCACATCTGTCCTGTGACAGGTAATTGAGTTTGATGATGGAGCAGGGTCAGTGCTGCGGATCCAGCCATTACGAGTTCAGCGAGACGAAGCCATCTATGAGTGCACAGCCACGAACAGTCTCGGTGAGATCAACACAAGTGCCAAACTGTCAGTGCTTGAAGGTATGTACCAAGAGGGACATGACATGGTAGTCAGGTAGATTGAGGTGTAGGCGTAGCCCAGCAGGACTGCCCGTCCTGGAGTGGATGAGAGTCAGTGCTCAACAGGCCCTCGTCACTGGTCTGTGTTGAAGCCAGCAGTGAGCTTGCCAGCTGTGTGATCTCCTGCAGGGTCATTGCTTCCTTGGGTCTGGGTCAGGCTGGAGGTATGGTGCTGCAGCTCTGTGGCCCTGGGGTTATATGACAGTGGCAATGGAGCCTGACCAGTGCTGGCAGGGTTTTCCTGGTACCCTGATCCAGGAGCTGGAGCTGGGCTCTCCATGTGAATTTTAGTGTCTCTTCTTATTTGGCGACTCGTTCATTCATTTCTTTATTCACGTACTTTGCTTGAACTGCCGTTAAGCCCAGAATGTCACTTGATACATGCTACCCTCAGTCAGTGTCCAGTAAATTCTGTAAGGAATGTGGACACTTTGCTTCTAGGCCTTTGCCAAGGCCCAGGGTGTAAAGAGGAGCAGAGATTCCAGAACTCTGAGTGGTCAATTTGAGGCTTTTCAAGTGGCGGCTGGAGATCGGAGAACAGAGAGCAAGGGAAGAGCAGTTCAGTGAGGCTGGAGGATCAGGCTGAGGAACAAGCCCTTTCTTGAAGCCATAGAAAGCCACAAATAGGGTGGGAAGTAACATGATTAAACCTTGACCACAATGGATACATGAATCTGAATGTGCGTTTTCAAAATACCGTATTGATTGTTGCTTTCATTTTTAAATGCAATACCGATATCTGTTCACTGTTAAAGAATTGAGAAGCATAAGATAGTGCAAAGGGAGAAATAATAATCTCTTATTACCCTACCCCTAGTGCTATTGGTTATTTCTTGGTGGCCCACTTTCTGTGTGTATGTTTTGTATACATGTATGCATATTTGTATTAATATATATAAACAAAATAGTGATCACACACTGTCCCGTGACTTTGGGGTTTTTTTGGTTTTTTTTTGTTTTCTGTTTTTTGTTTTTTTTTGTTTTTTTCCAGTTAGAGGGCAAACCCAGGGCTTTTCAGACAGCTCACTCGCTGAACCTGGAGCTCACCTATTTGGCTAGCCTAGTGGCCAGTGAGCTCTGTGAATCCACCTATCTCTGCCTGCCTCGCCAGCACTGGGATCCAGGCACTCACTTCCATACCTGGCTTCCTCCATGTGTGCTAGGAAACTCATCTCAGGTCTTCATGCTTGCTCAGCAGGTCCATTACAGAGCCATCTCCCCAGCTCCTGCTTAAAAAAATATATAGTGTGAAGATTTTCCTTGCCATTAAATATTCTTCTGCACCATTATTTTT
>JADRCD010220681.1:0-17366 GCA_019843815.1 Montemys delectorum | reverse complement strand
ATGGCTGTGGTAAGCTGTCACATGGAAGCACCCTAATTTATTTAGCTGCTCCCTTTTTGTTGGGTGCATATGTTCTCAGCTTTCAGCCTTTATAAGCAAGGTGTCACACGTGTCCGGTTAGATACAGTCGCTGTGCTGATCATTTTCTGATTCTGGGTTCATGGAGTAGAATTGCTAAGTCAAAGGGCACATGCATTTTAAAGCCTTCAATATTGCTAGAAGGTTGTATCCATTTATATTCTTACCAGAGAGGGCATAAGAGGGCCTCTTCTCTGCACATCTTCACCAGCAGTAGAAATCACCATTAAAAAAAAAATAAAATAAAAATATAGCTTTGCCAAGTTAATAGGCAAAAAATGGCATCTCAATTTAATTTGCATTTCTTTGATTACAAGAGCAGTTGAACATCTTTTCACATTGGCCATTTTTACGCTTTGGCTTTATGTGTTCACACATGCATCCATTCAGTAGTTCTTGCATCTGTGTGTCTTATGTGAATCAGTGGGTTCTAATAGAGCTGTGTTAGGCTTTCCCCTGTAGACAGGGCCTCTGGGCTTCATTTGTTCCATCCGGGATCTATGATATCGTACCCACTGTCCAAGCTAGTGTGGAGCTTTAACTGCATCCCAGGATCTCAGAGTGCGTTCCGAAGCTTAGATACCCGAGCTGCTGCTTGGTGTCATTAGGTTGTGCTGGCCTCACTAGCCATTCCATTTGGGGACAGGGGACCAGACAATGGAAATCACTGAGCTGAAATCACTAGCTCAGAGGTTCCTTCTGGTCATTTCTGACCTCCAATCTGTGACCCAGGAGAAAGGATTTCACCTGTTGGCATGAGAGTCATGCACCCTGCCTTGTATTTGAGTGGAGTCTAAAAGACTGGAGCTTTAATCCCTATCATGGTGGACATCCGTTGAGGCTCTCAGGCTGGGTAGTAGTCTCCTTGTGAGAATGGAGAGCTGATTCCTCCAAGACATCCCGCTGCCCTGTCAACTTTACCCTTTAAAGGGCCACTCAAGGCATGGGGAAGAGAACTCACACTTGCAGAGGGTTGCCATTAGAAACGGCCTTCCTGATCAAGAGTTTCTTTTCATGGATTCGAGGTTATTCTTTCTTATGTGGTGTTGGGACAGACCCCGGTACTAGATACACATACTTTTATTCCCCAGTCCTGGGCTTCAGGCTATATGTTGAAGCCTCTGAGGACTGGAAGATGTCTGATGGCATGTGGAACAGACAGGTCCCTACTACAACAGAGTGGTTGGAATTGTGGGCCTTATGGGCCCCTCCTGCTCCTGAGACATTGCACCAGCGAAGTGAAGTGCTGACCTGTCCTGTTGTCTTTGTAACCTTGACCAGCTTAAGGCTTGGCAGAAAGGAATGTCACAGGGGTTGGGACCTCAGGGATACAGCCTAAAGCAGCCCTGCCTCATTTCCTCCCCATTCTTCCTGGAGTCCGGGCGGGGGCCAGGAAAGCTGGGTTGCTTGCCTCCAGTAGGTGAAAAGACAGCTGTTTTTGGAACTCTAGGGTTAACATGCCATTTTTGTGAGACCACTATAGAATCTTTTTTTTTGGGCGGGGGGAGGGTTCCGAGACAGGGTTTCTCTGTGTAGCTCTGGGTGTCCTGGAGACCAGGCTGGCCTCGAACTCAGAAATCCGCCTGCCTCTGCCTCCCAAGTGCTGGGATTCCACCAAAGAATCTTAGTAGTGAGAGATAAACTTGGCTTAGGGGCTGGAAGACAGTGCCTGATTGACTTACTCATGTCTCACACACATGTGCCCTCCAAACACGGGCATGTAAGTCTGTGCATCAGGAGATAGGTGCTTTGGGGAATGCCTAGGGAATGCCTGAGGAGCCTGGCCAAGTGCAGGAGCAGTGTGTCTTCAAAAGGAAACCCCAGTATTATACTTCCTTTGGGGCCCTCTGCACTTCCTCCTACCACCCCAGGCCTAGCTCAGTCCACTCTCACTGCAGCCTCTGGGGATACTGCCATGCCAGGTCCCTCATGAGTTTCCGTACTCTGCTGCTATCGGAGCAAGACTGTGCTTCTGGTGCAGCTTGTATGAGACCTAGCCCACTGTGCCGGGACAGCCAACCAGTGTGCCAACATCCCTGTCAGGGTACAAGGTGGGGTGTCCAGCACAAGCTGGCTGGGGGTGGGCCTGTCCTGTCCTGGGCTGTGATGAGTACCAGGGCCCTGCCGCCCAGCGTTCCTGTCTGAGTGGTAATTGAAGCCATTAGCGCGCCAGCCTCTCCCTCGCCGGGTAATGGCAGGAAAAGCTCTTCTCGCTCCGCACTCTTGAGGCGGTGGCTGAATCATTCCCCCTCCAACCCGCCCGCTGCCGCCACTGAGACAGGGAATCTGACATTTTCCCTCACAAGGGAGGGGAGGGGTGGGGGAAGGGAGTGAGGCCTTGATTCTGGGCTTTCCCTTCAGAGGTGGAGGGGGATAGTGAGAGTGTTGAGCTCAGTTTGGAGGTCATTAGAGTCCCCAGGGATTGCAGAGGCCAGGCCAGGTAGAACCATGGATGGGGGAAAACCTCAGGGAGGCAGCCAAAGGTGTGGTGGAGCCCTAGTGACTGGGGTAAGTTCTGAAAGGGACACAGAATGCCCCAAGGAAGATGGGGAAAAGAGGCGGTGGAGTAGGAATAGACTGTTTCTGGGGGCCAAGCTCAAGGGCTGGATGTTTGTCATTTCATTGACCTAGAAGATGATGTGCTTACGGTGGTGTGAGCATGTGTATACTAGGAGTGTGCCTCTTCACACAGAAGGAGTTGTGTAGCAGGATACATGTGTGTGCCTCAGGCAGTTGGGGAGGGGCATGGTGTATAAGCACGTACTTTATGGGCTCTATGTAGTAAGTAGTAGGATGTGTATACATGCACATGTGCACAGCAGGCAATATCTGGATTGTGGGATTCATACGGCAGGTGGTGTGTGTGTGTGTGTGTGTGTGTGTGTGTGTGTGTGTGTGTGATACAGGTTTACAGCAGGTGGTATTATACTTTAGCTTTGCGAACAGCAAGGGAGTCAGCAGTCTGAGCTAGATGTGTACTGTCAGTCTGGTGCTGGTGGGAAGTCAGGCGCTGTCTTCAGATTTGTTGTCTCTGGGACCCCACAGAGTCAGTCAGAACAGCTGGACAACATGGTGGGGCTAAAGTATTGTTGGCATCCGCTGCAGTCACACTTCAGCAGCTCCTCCGTGACTAAGCCAGGAGGAGGGCACACTAGGAGTCCTGACTAAACCTGGCCTTAGGATTTAGGACCTCTCCTTTCTTCTCCACTCCCACCTACACACTTACCCTTCCACCTGCTTCCATCTTGTCCTCTGTGTCTGCTAAGTGGGCCAGACTGTGCCCCCTATGCCACTCGGCTGGATCCAGCTAGAGTGTCTCATATTGCCCACCTGGAGAGCAGGCTGTGAGGCAATGGCCAGGGTCTGGGGTATTTCAGTGTAACATTGGATCATAGGTTGTGCACTTGCTCTCACCCTCGTCGGTTCTGAGGCTAGGGTGATAGATAAGTTCTTGAGACACACACACACACACACACACACACACACACACACACTCACACACACGTGCGCGCGCGCACATACAAAATCTTTGGAAATAGCTCCAGGGAAAAAGGCTGATGATGAGCCACCTATGACCCTGTCCCGAGGTGTCCTGCCTGGGCTGGGCAGGATGAGTGTGTTTTCCTAGGGATCATTTTTTCCCTGCCCCACCTTTTGTTCTACCATACGCCTTTCTATTCTTTTCACTCACGGTGGAAAGAGTAGGGTGAAGAGCTACTATAGGAAGTCCCAAACCTAGAATTCTAGGCAACTGGCAGCAATGACACTGACACACCCCTGGTCCAGCAGCCTTTGAGACATAACTTCCATTTCCTGTGACTACAGTAAATCTCAGGATCATGAAGATATGGAATGCTATAGCCAGATTTTGGGGGTTCAGACCTGAGATATTCTTGGGTAGGAAGGCACTTCTGGAATGGGGCAGTAGAGGCAGCTGGAAGGTTAGACACGCAGTTTCTTGGTTCCTGGAATGCTCTCATATTTTCCAGTTCTGATAGTCTTCGAAGAGCTTAGTGAACTCCTTTTTGAATGGAGTCCTCTTCTGTTAGCTGTGGACATAGAAGACTCTGCCTGTGCCCACCTAGCTCTCCACCCCTGTGCCCACCCAGCTCTCCACCCCTGTACCCACCTGTGCTCATAGGTGTCTGTCTGTGCTCTGTGCTTTTTGCCCTTCCCCCGGCTTATGATCATGGGCTGAACCAGCAGTGCTAGTAATAGCTCTCAAAGTTGGAGGTCTTTGATGCCCCTGGATGTATATTCTCCATCCGTGGTAGGGTATCCTCCTCACCCTGATTGCCAGGGGAGAGGAGGGCTTACTAAGGGCAGATTCATACTTCAGAGAAGTCCTTGTTGATGCAAAATAGGGTGGAAGAGGTAGGTGTCGTCCATCTTGCTAGCAAAAGCCAGCATCACCCCTTGTTGTAAATAGAGGAGGATGGGAGATAGATCAAGAGCATGCAGGCAGCATATGGCCCAGCTGCCTAGGAGACCCCAGAGGTGGTTGGCTCTGGGTTCCTGGTTCACAGCTGGTAGACAGGAAGAGGCTCAGGTCTGAGGAGGAGAGTTGATAAGTCTAATTTGAAATCTGTCAAGTCAGGTGTGTGTGCAGGTATCCAAGGAAAGATGTGAGAAGGCCTCATATGGGTTTGCCTGGCACTCTTGAGGGGCAGTTGAGATGGAATCATGAAAGCCAAGATGCCAAGCCAAAAGGATCCCCAGGAACTGGCTTTCCTTGTTGGGAGGAGGTTCCTGGGAGCTAAGGGGGAAGCCAGAGCAGGGGAGGCAATGGAAGAGTATGAAGGAGGAGAAGCCAAGCAAGATGAGTATTGGGCAGTCTCCTTTGGATTTAGCTCTGCAGTTGGCATTGACCTTGGCGAGCAGGCTTCCGGAAGCTGCGGGGGTGGCAGCAGGGCTGCAGGGGGCTGAAGAGCAAGTGGGAGGCTGTCAGTGGTCTGAAGTGACTGGGAGCAAGGGCTGAACACAGAGAGGTAAATGGCTAAAAAGAAAATTCCTGGAGCAGGCCTGGGGTAGAAGAACCTCAGAAGGGAGAGCCCAGCATGAGCCAGAGCCTGAGTGTGGGGACTAGGCTGGAGCTCTTGTGTCCACTGAATCCTTGTAGTGGGGAGGCCTCACCTGCCAGGTTGAGTAGGCCGATGTGGAGTGCCAGGGAAACCCAAGGGAGGGGGGATTACTGAGAGGGGGAGGCCGTGGCTGCCGACAGGCCCCAAACAGCTCAGACTCAAAAACAAAACAGGCTTTTAAGATGCCAAGTTTGATGAAATCTGAGTGCTGGAAGAGGTGGGAGTTTTCTCTTGGAAAAACAGCTGAAAGTCGAGACTGAAAGCTGCGAAGGGAGATGGGCCCTGAGGCCCCTCAGGCCCCCCTTACTGCCTGGGAGCCTGGGGGTGGGGTGTGGGCTAGGCGCTGAGCCTGAGAGCTTATAGGTTTGGGGAGGCTCTGTCTTGACCCTATCTTTGCTGAAGATGGAGCTGCTGTGGGGACTGGACTGAGGTGGCCCTGGGTTTTCTCGGAGTGCCAAAGGGCAGGGTGGAGCCTGACCACCCACAGAGGTTCCTTTGTGGGTTTGGTCTTACTGTGTCTCCAGGTGCGTGTGTCTCTTCATATGTGTGTCTGACTTTGCATGTCCTCACACCCGTGTTCCCACACCTCTGCATGCCGCCTCTGGATCTGCCTGCAGGAGTCTGTTTCCACAGGTGCTTGTCACTGCAGATGCCCCTCCACAGGCACATGTAGGTTTCTATTTTTGCACCTGTCTCTTTCTCCTCGTAGTTCTCTAGGTCCCTGGCTGTGCATGTTTCTAAGGTGTCTGTGTGTTCAGGGACAGGGTGATATACTCATGCATAGAGGAGGGGGTCAGCCTCACAGACAGTGCCACCCCAGGGAGCCAGGATATGTGCATGTGCATATGTGCCTGTATTCAGAGATGCCATGAAGCTGGGTAAGCAGGGGTGAAGAGGTCTCACTGACAGACGGTGCCGGTGCTCGCCCCTACTGCCACCACCCTCCCCTCTAAGGCATCTCCATCTGTTAGCTTTCCTGGTGCAGCCCCTTGCCTCTGGCCCAGACTCCGCCCCAGGCATCCCAGGCTTCTGTGGACAAAGAGACCTGTGTGTGTTCTCTAGGGGCCTTCAGCAGCCTCCCTCCCCCAGTCATTGCAGCCTGTTGGTCTAAACTTCCCACCCTGCCCTGGCCTCGGCTATCAGAACTCCAATACATACCCCCAGACTCACCTTGCTATTTAGTGTTCCTCCACCCTGGTTATAGTCTTTATTCAGGCAGTGTGCAGAAAAGCTTTCTGCTTTGCGCGATCATTCTTGATCCTCCTTCCTCCAGGAAGTCACCAAGATAGCAGATGAGAGGTGGAGTCACAGTAATTAGCTCTACTGCTGAGGGACGTCAACCATGCTCCCTGTCCCTGTCGTGTGTATCCTCCCTGCCCCTCCCCTTAGACACACCCTCCCACATGCCCTGTCTTCTCTGAGCTCTGAGACAACAAGCAAGGGGTCAGGTCTCCCAACCTCAGTATCTGAGGGGCCAGCTGGGTGTAGGAGCCATTCATGAACCACTTTGATCCTCACTTTAGGTGCATAGATATGTGTCAGTGGGGCAGACTTTCGATTGCGTGTGGTACTTATGTGTAGAGGCTACCCAGGACTAGGCTACTGGGTTGGTGCCTCTCCAAAGTCCCCCAAAGCCAGTGGGTTTCTCTTTCTGCCTTGAGAACAGTGCAGTGGAGGACCTGGCCGACACTGCGGACCGTATATGCAGAGGCAACTACAGCCTCCTGCACTGTTCTGGACTCTAGCAGGCGGGAGCTGGGTGCACTGCGTTGGTGGAGCAGGAATGCCTAAGGGGGAGCACTCTTCCCCCACCCCCCACCCCAACTGAGAAGCAGGGTCTAGGGAGGGGGCGCGGCTGCTCCGCCTAGGTGGGGGCGGGAAGGGCGGCGCCCAGTAGGACTTGGACGCGGAGGCGCGCACCCGCTCGGACACAAGCGCGCGCAGCCTTTCCACCGTGGCACCCGCCTCTCTGCCGTCGCCATGGTTACCGGGTGGCCTGGAGGGAGGAGGGGCCCTCCCGCGCCAGCAGCCCCTGTGCTGACAGGACCTGTTTGGAGGGGCTATAGCGAAACCCGTGCATCCCCCTTATGGAACGTGGGCACGTGCCAAGGGTGTCCACATATGAGGAGCATTGGGCTTCCTTTACAGCACCTGAAAACGAAGGGGCGTATGTGCATGGAGGGGGTCTGCAGTAGAGCCCATAGCTGGAAGCCAATTGAGGGCGGAGAGAGGGGGAAAGGGCGTGGCTCTTCCCAGGGATGCACCTCCCTTCCCCTGCCTTGCCCACCTTTTCGTGCGTACTAGTCTAAAATACCAGGGCCTTACCACCTGCTTTCCTCCAAGCCCCACCTCCAATTTAACTGAGTGACCTTGGGCGGGTTTCCAGATTTCTGCCAAGTCCCCATTTGCTCATGTGCCTCATAGGGTTTTGGTAAAGATTGTTATTTTGTAAAGCTGTTAGAGAGTACCTGCAGCAGAGTGGATGCTTCATACTTGGAACCTTTTATCCCTGTGTCCAGAGGCCTCAGTTTTCTCAGTTGTTGATGGGTTGGAAGTGGCAGTGTGGCATGCATCCTCTTGAGAAATTTGCCTTGGTCATTAACCTGAGTGGTTCAGACTTCTGTAGACACAGCTCAGGTGGTACTGGGGGGATGAAGGTGGCAAGCGGGCCAGTCACTCCATAGGCATCTGGGGAATGTCTGTTGTCCTTGACTGATAAGAGTGTGCTGAAGGCTCCCTCAGAGTGGGAGAGGAGGAAGCAGCAGCAGGTCAGCCCTCAGGGGCTGACTTCCCCTCCTGGAGTGGGCTAAGAAGCGGCCTTCCCAGCGCTGCTTGGGAGCCTAGCTGGCACCAGGGACTGGCTTTTAGGTCCTGCTGTTCAGTAGACAACTCTTTATACTCACTGGTTTTAGGCTTTGGCAGTGGTGCCTGAGGCGTGATCTGTGCCAAGGACGGAGCCATTTGAGGGTGTGATAATTGAGGGAGGAAAATTAATTGTCCTTAATTTGGCATAGGTCCCAAAGACCTTCCCCGCGTCAAGAATTCAGAGTAGATCCCTGGGACACTGGGCTGCCATCATGTGTACTGCTCTCATTCTAGATCAGCGCTTTGCACATAGGCCGGAGAGGCTGGATAACTCCTGGGCTCTGACTCTCGTAGGACCTAGCCACCCCTCCTGCACTCCAGTTGTTCAGACAGATAGGAATAAGAGCCTGGAAGAACAAGCTCGGTGCCTTGGCCAGTGAGGATAGCTCTAGCTCTAGCTGCCTGAGATCCTCGCTGCTAGGAGGGAATGGGGAGGATGCCCTAGGCCTCAGGTCTTGCTCTTATCTTCCAAGTGGTACCAGGCCAAGGAAGCTGTGCATCCAAAGTCTTCATTTCTCTCTTCTCTCTCTTCTCCTGCTGCTGTTTAATATGATCCTTTTAAGAATCAGCCGAGAGTCAGGGTACTGTGGGATCATACTTACAGCCAAAGAGACCCAAGGTTTACATTGGAATTTATAGGGCTGTGAACCCCCGTATAGCCAATTCCTGGCTAAGCCTGGAGATTCAGGGCCATGATGAGAGATCTCCTTAACCCCAGCCAGATACCCTTCTAGGATGTTCCTAGAAGTTGCAGCTTTGATGGGGTTCCTCTGCCTGCTATGGCTCCTTCAGCTTCATCTCGTCTGTGCCCCTGGGTGCTCCCCTTAGGTTGCCAGGCAGGGAAAGCAGGAGCTGTCACCCTGCCCTTTACTTTTCTCCTTCTGAGGCTGAGTCTTCCTGGCATGGGAGCCTGGGCGCAGCGTGTTCCTACACACTAACCTGTACCGGGTATGTGACGGGGAAGAGCAGAGTGGTGTCTGTCCCCCTCACCACATAGCCTGGCTTTTTTGCTGAAAGGTAGACAAAGGGCAGACGTTCTCTGTGCCCTCATTTGGTGTGCCCAGAACCAAGCTTGGGAAGAGGGGAGGTACTGTTGAGTTCTGCAAAACACTTGATGGTTTTGTTCCAATGGGAAGGACTTTCTTACCAACCCAGAATGGGAAAGGGGCCCCAGGCTGTAGTTCCAGTATCTGTCTGCCCCAGTGCCTCAGACCTGGTTAATTATAACTTCTAATAGTTACTGGGTGCTTGTTCTGTGTCAGATACTCCTCAGCACCCTGGATTCTTTTTCTGAGGGAGTCTTCAAGGTATCTTTACAAGGTGGACACCTAAACCCAGTAGACAGATCAAGCAGCAGTGAGTAAAAAACACGCATAGGCCCTAGAGGTGGTAGTTCGTGGTAGAGAGGTCAGTCCCACATGGTCTACACTGTTCCAGGGCTTGTCTTTCCAGCTCTTGGTGCTTCTGAGAGGTAGGGATCGGGCAGCTTTGTCTCAGCTCATGGAACTGCTTCAGGAACCTAAAGCAGGAGTGAATGGGTCAAGTGGAAGTGATTTCCTTTTTGAGTTACCAACTCTAGGAAATATTGGGAGGGTTTTTTTTTTAAATTACTATTATCGTTTGTTTGTTTTTGTCTTCTTAGCCTGTACATACTCAGACATGACCTTTAGGCTTTATCCTGGTTCTTGGGGTCAGGAATGAGTAAGAAAGGCCAGGGGTCAAGGCTGCAGTAGAGAATGATCAGAGGCAAGACTAGAGTTAGGTTATCGGTAGGCCGGGCCCAGGGTCAGAGACCTGAGGCTCTGCCACATAGTATAGCTGAAGGGATGCAGGCCAAGGAGCGATATCACGTGTGCCGACAAGGAAGTGGAGGCTGAGCAAGCATAGCCTCTGGTGGGGCTGTGGCTGTTGATGCTTGGGGAACTCTATTTCCCTTGCCACCCCCACCCCACATCCATATAGCACTTTGCTGCAGCCAGCAGATCATTGATCTCTGTTCTTCCCAGGACCTAGAGAGATAAGTGCTGACATCTTCAGTCTGTGCTTCCAGACCTGGCAACTTCCCAGCAGGGATGTGGTGCTATGGGCCCTCCTGCAGCCCCTGCCTCGCCAAAGGGGACCCAGGACTCTGACTCCTCATTTGGAGTAGGGCTTGTGCTTAGAAGTCAGGGGTGGGAAACAATAGTGTATTATGGGTCCCAGCTAATCTAGAAGGCAGGAGAAAGCTACCCAGAGAGTCCCTCGGAGGCGGGCAGAGCCAGCCCTAATGCACATGTCACTCTTTGTTTGCAGAGGACCAGCTGCCATCTGGGTTCCCGACTATCGACATGGGACCTCAGCTGAAGGTGGTGGAGAAGGGTCGCACTGCCACCATGCTGTGTGCCGCTGGTGGGAATCCAGACCCTGAGATCTCTTGGTTCAAAGACTTCCTTCCTGTGGACCCTACTTCGAGCAATGGTCGTATCAAGCAGCTGCGTTCAGGTGAGCTGAGTTAAGGCAGAGTGAAGGTGTCATGAATACCTTGGGGAAGACAGCTTCCAGCCTAGTCCGGTTAGATGCCGGGGGGATGAACTTTCTAAGGAAGACTGATTATAATGTCCCTGATGTCATGGACCAGATCTTACTTAAGGAACAGGATGTGGTGGCAAGTGCTGCCCTGATCCTTCTGGGATGGTCAGGCACCACACTTTAGGCCAGTTTTGCTCCTCCAAGCATGCATGATACGCCAGCATGGCAAGCCTGAGGAAGGTGCCCCTGGCTTTTCATCTACTTTCCCAGAGCCCAGCCCATCCATGTCTCTGCTTCTCCAGGCAGCAAGGTTTGCTGGGGAAGGGGCCAGTGATACTTGATTCATCGGGCTTCAAGTAGAGCCTGAGAGCCTGAAACTAGGGGATCTGCCTCTGTGCTGTGGCCATCAGAGCTACCTGTCTCCTTCCCACGGATATCTTGGTTGAGCCACCTTGGAGCCCTGGAAAAAGGATGCCATTGTGACCAAGAGGGAAGTGTCGCCCCATTGATCGATCTGCCTGTGAGGCCCCCGCCAAGAAAATGGATTTTGATTTTGTAGAGATGGAGTGGTGGGAAATGAGGCTCAGAATCAGCTTGGTTGCATTCTACACCTGATAGCAGCTCAGGATAGACCCACAGACTTAGCTCCAAAAGTCCTGCTGGCTGGGAGAAGGTAGGCCTCTGCCGTATGGCTTGACCTCCTGCTGCCCGTCAACTGTAATGTCAACATCATGAAGGATGTATCCGCCTCTCTTAGGGCTCTGCTGGCTTCAGAGGTGCACACCAGTCCCAGCCCCTCCCTAGCCACTTGCATGAGGCCCAAACCATTTTGGTGCCCAGGAAGAAGAGGGAATGATGAGCCACCCAGCAGGGCAGGATTCCGGCCCCAGCCACGGCCGCCTGAGACAGCCCACGAAGTGTTAGCTCATTTAATTTAATTAAAACTCAACAAGATGGAGGCAGCTGTAGTGCAGTTAATTAAAACAGCCATAATCAAGGCAGGAAATGGTCCGGCAGCGTTCGTGGCTGCTGCCCAGCACAGCGCAGAGGCCGGCATGGCTCGGCTCCCCTGTCTTTGCTCATGGGTGCCCCCAGGCAGGTCCCCCATGCTGCCAGACGGCCTCCCTGCAGGCCTGACTCCTCCCCGGAAGGGCATTGACTGTCTGTGGCAGGCAGCAGTTCTGGGAAGGCCCACTGTCTCCAGCATTTGTTCATCAAGTATTTATGTAGCGCTTGCTGTGTGCCAGACCCCGTGCCACCCCTCCCCTGCCCGTCACTCCCCTGGATGCTGCACAGCCCCCTTCGTTCTTGTCCTCACAGTGGCCAACAGCCCTTCCTCTTCTTTGAGCAAACATCCTGCCCTCCCTTGGGCTTTACCACCCCTGAACTCCTCTAGCTGCCCCGTTTTCCTTGCCTGAAGTGCTGGTTCCTCTAGCCCAGAGACCTGCCAGCCTTGCTGACAGTGTGTCCTCTGGCAGGCAAACCCATTGCTCCTGGCACTTCAGTTACCGCTCCTTATCTGTCCCATACTGGTCAACCCAGCCCAGATATCCTGTATGAACTCCAGGTCCCACGTTCGATGTTGTCTGGATTTCACCCTATCACAGATAAGCAATGACTTCTTCACAAACAGCCATTCCTTGCTCCCATTGACCATTTGTCCATGAGAGGCAACCCACCCCCAAATAAGAGAGACCCATCACTCCCATTTAGTAAGGAAGCACATCCTCTTCATGCCTCACCAAATGGATCTCAAGTTGGTGCCCTCTTCTCTTTCTGTTGCCTCTGTTCTAGCCTGGGACACCACTGTTCTTCCTGCCTCTAAGCTTGCTCTGAAAACTCTGTCTTCCGGCAACTGTTGGTATTGCCCATTCATCCTCCTCCTAGACTCTGAGAGCCAGTGCTGGACCCTGGGCTCCTAACCCTTGACCCTGCCTGCGTGGACAGATCCGTGCTCCTGGTCAAGGGACCCTGGTCACATCACATGCCGGCTTTATCTCGGCCTGCTCTATCTACATACACCTTATTAGTTAAGTTAACTTTGTCAGTTTTCATATCTTGCAGAGTAGCTCCCTTAAGGGCACAGGGACACTTTGTGGCCTGGTTTGTGGTAAAGGCTCTGTTCCTGCCTCCTGCAGCTTCACGCTTGCAGGTCACTACGATGACCCACCCTTGCCCACCTGGCCCTCCACTCGCTTTAGCTTCCTCCACTGGGTGCCTGCACCCAGCTTCCGGTTACTCCCTCAGGGGCCACCCTGCTTCATGCTGTCAGTGTTTGTCTCCAGCCCTGCTTACCTAGGCTGGATATGGGAAGATCTGGGACAGATTCGCTTGGTGAGGTGCCCCTCCCCACCATACCTGGTTCTCTCTACACCCTCATTGAGGAATTATTTTATTGACCTTTGGGACTTATCACTGAAGATGATATCTGCTCATTTGACCTTTCCTGCTACCAGGAAGCTGTGACTTAAGGGTCATAGACAGGCTAGAGAGGGTATGTGTGTCCAGGGCTTGGGATGAAGCTGTGTGAGGACATCCCTTCACAGAGTGGGTTCAGGTCCCTATACACTTGCATATTTTCAAGGGCCCTTGTGGTTTTCATGTCACCGGACAGTTCACAGAATGCTTTTTCACCCTTTATTACCTCGGAGTCTCTTACAACATCTCTGCAGTAGGATAGGCCATGATGATTATATCCACTTTCCGAAGGTCGAGGGGTCACACGAGGAGGTCCTAGGAGGTCACCTCAGTGGATTCTAAGGGCATATCCTAACCTTGGAGTCTGAGAAGCAGACTATCAGAGCTCCAGACATTTGCTCACCAGACCTCAGGTCCGCCTGGCGGTGTCTATAATGCTGCCAGCATCTGAGCCCTAGCACATCTGTGCACATCAGCTCTGCTTGAAGGGCTCTTTTTTTTTTTTTTTTTTTTTTTTTTTTTGCTGCAGCAATGTGATCCGCTGCCTCTGTACCCTTATGGGCCACTTGAGCTTGAGACCTCCGGCAAGCTCGTGCAGAAAGGACGCCTGCTGTGGCTATGGCAGAATCAGGACTGTCAAGTGGAGATGGCAGCTCTGGCTGTAGGAGGAGGCCTCTGCTCCCTCAGATGAGCTGCTTGTGGCTTCTCCCTCTGCTGGCTGGCCCCACTGTGACTGGAAGCACCCATCTACGCTGCACTGCTGTGCCTTTGGCTGGGTCTTCCAGAATAGTGCAGTCAGCGTGTGATTACAGTTTCTGAGCTCGTTGGCACGAGTCTCCTGGGGAGGCTGTCACTTGGGCCCCTTCAGTCCCATATACTTGTCTAGTGAAACAGAAAAGCCAGCGTCTCAGTCAGTGGGTTAAGTGGAGAAAGAGCAGGAACCACAGGCTCAGGGCTTCAGTGCCAGGCTGTGTACACTACAACTCTCGCCCTAGCTCCAGCCTAGGCCATAGGAGGTCAGTGATTGTCAACCTTCTGGTCTAAGTATTGCTAACTTTAACTCAAAGGACCTTAAGGTAGTTTTGTTTATCTGGCTTATACCTATTGATGTTTACCATATTAGACATTTAAGATAGAAGATTTTAAATATTTACTAATTATTTTTAAATAATTTTAAAACTATCAAGTGTTGACACAAATAACATTCTAAAATTAAAAAAAAAGATAATTGTGTAATTTAAGACAAAAAATATTTAGTTAGGAAAACCTCCTTGTTAATGTGGAGCTTAAATGTGGCTGCATTCTTCCCATTAAAAGTATTACAGGTTGTGCACTCTTCAGGAAATGATAGTGCATATTCATAAGAGAAAACATCTAAGTAAGGCACATAGTTCTGGTTTTGAAACAAGGTCTTTACTGTATAGCTCCAGGCATGATACTCTACAGAGCCCAGCCTCTCCTAGAACTTGCCACAGTCACCCTGTCTCGGCCTCCCAAGTGCTAAAATCACAGGCAGACCCCTCCCCTCCCCAGTCTCAGTATTGTAGGAAATACTAATTGAAGGCTTTATTCTGGTGGACTCCCTAAAAGGTTCTCAGTAATTCCCTCCTCCCCACAAACACACACACGCACACACGCACGCATGCATGCATGCACGCGTACATGAGCACACACACACACACACCCCTTTGGAGTATACATGGAGAATCTCTATGTTGGTTTATTCTCACTTTCCTGTATGAACACATCGCTCCCTCCCCAGCCACCACCTTTGACTTCTAGCTTCCACATCTGCAGGATGTCCATCAGGAAGGCTCCAAGTTATACTGGCTAGATCCTGTTGCCTCATGTAAAAGCCAGGCCTCCTTTTCCTCGTTTGTACATAGAGATGGGTATTTTTTCCACTTGGGTGTTGCCAAGTTCAGTGAGACAGGAACTGCTCTCTGGCCCTGAGCACTTCCAACCTAACCCCACTGAAGGAGCTAAAGAGGGTGGATAGACCTGGATCTGGGTCTGTCTAGAGGTTCCTGGCTCCAGTGGTTGAAGTGGGAGTCTTGGGACAGGCACCTGTTGGAAGGCAAGCCTACTCAAGGTCCATAACAGGCCAGGCTTAGAAAGTCAAGTCCCTGCCCCTTTTGGCTGCTGATCCCCAGAGGTCTGAAGCACCAGACACACAAGGGGTAGGTGCTGGCCCTTTGCCTCTCACAGGATAGGCTAAGGAGCTCTGACTACTCTATCCTAATAGAGTCAGGTGGGTTTTACAGGCTGTTAGCCACTGGGGTGTGAGCTGAGTCCCACGCCTCCCTTGTTGGATGCAAGGCTGGTCGTGGTAACCTGTGTGAGCGCTCCCCTTAACCCTGCCTGATTAAATGCCCTGGTTTTGTTTTGGTAAGAGCTCTCCTTGGACAAACTCTGTGGGATTTGGGTGGTCTTTGGGGTGGGTGCTGCTCCCCTTTCTCTCCATCAGCCCAACCAGCAAGGCTCATAGGAGTCCAGTCGCACCTCCCTGATTCCTGTCAATACCTCCACTAGCTCCAGCTCTCTACTTCCCCAGAGCAGTGCCAGTGACCCAGGGGACATGCTTCACCCACACTGAGCTGGCTCACACAACACTTGGGTCACCTACACTGAGGCCTCAAGTTCTCCACATAGTGAAGGCCCTTTCTAGTGTTTTGTTTTGTCTGATTTGGCTTTGTGTGGCTTTCCTTCCTTTTGTACTAATGTTTCTCTCTGATCTTATTTGCATTCAAATTACCTCGCCAGGTGGTTCACCAATCAGAGGTAAGAATGCTGTCCGTGCATTTCACCACGCCACGCCACACCACGTCACGTCACACCACGCCACACCACACCACTACTGTTGCCGTCGGTCACCTCCACTCCATCCCGTCCAGTCCGTCACCTCCCCATACCCATCCCGCCCTTTCCAAGTCTCTTCATCTCCAGCTCCAGCCCCCCTCTGCCACCAGCCACCACACACCTCCACTCTTCAGTCATTTCCTCCTGTGGACTCATCCATTACAAGTCTGCATTGTGGACATAACCAGCTGAGACCACCCAGGATGGCAAGCCCTGCTACCCAGGCTTTCTAGGCCAGCCCCACAGAATGGACCCATTTGGTTCCCATAGCGAATCCTAGCCTGTCCGCACCTAAGGCTGGCGTAGATGATGGAGACACTCCTAAGGCTGGTGTAGATGATGGAGACACTCCTAAGGCTGGCGTAGATGATGGAGACACTCCTAAGGCTGGTGTAGATGGAGACACTTTCTCCAGGAGAAAGCGGTTGGGGAACATGACCAAGTCTGACCTTTCCCTTGAGATTCTCCTTTTTCTTACATTTCTACTTGACCTTTTCCTTTAGTATTTTGGTCCCGAGGTCAAAAGAGGGTCATCCCTTATGTCCCTTCAGCAGCAAGGACTAGAGATTTTAGATCATTTTAGATGGCAGTTGGGAAATAAACAGACCCATGCATAACTAGGTCAGCTTGACCTATCAGCTTGCAGCCCCCCCTGAGCTGCCTTCACATAAGAGGGTTCTGTAACCTACTGGTGAGAAAGCATAGATTCTGGGCTGGTAGAGGTCAGGGTTCAAGTCTGTCTCCTCTCAGAACTGGAGCCAGGGCCACCCCTCAGGGCTGTGTTACCTACAGGAGAATGAGGATGGGTACAGACAGTTTGCCTCATACAGAATGGTAGTTTGTGTTTCTATCCCTCCATTTTCTTCCCACGTTCATCAATATTTGTGGGCACATCTCTGCCCTCTGTTGAAGGCTGGAGAGCTCAGGGGAGAAGTTGGGGCTGGGGAGTAGCTATTTGATGCTCTGATAACAGGACTCGGTTTCCCTTCCCTCTATGCCTCTCCCTGCACATCTGTCTCTTTAGCACACACACCCACCTTGCTTTCCCTACTATTGGGTCTGGGTGTCAGTACCAGATTTGGAGATGTCTGTGTGCAGATAGATTCAGGGTCTGTACTGGGTAATGTCCTAGTTTGCTTTCTATTGCTATGATGAACACCACGACCAAGGGCGACTTGGGGAGGAAGGGGTTCATTTGGCCAGCATGTCCTGATTACTGTCTGTCATTGAGGGACATTGGGGCAGGAACTCAAACTGAAGCAGAGAAAGATAGTGGAGGAGAGCTACTTACTGACTTGCTCTCCTTGGCTTGCCCAGCTTGCTTTTTTTTTATACATCCAGTACTACCTGCCCAAGGTTGGTACTACCCACAGTGAGCCAGGCCCTCCTACATCAATTGTTAGTCAAGAAAATATCCCACAGACTTGTCTACCGGCAAATCTAACAGAGGCTTTTTCTCAACTGAGAGTCCTTCTTCTCTTATGACTCTAGCTTATGTTAAGTTGACAAAAATAGCTTAACTAGCACAGGTCTCCTAACCAGACCTAAGTTCTTGTC
>JADRCD010220680.1:4904-17277 GCA_019843815.1 Montemys delectorum | reverse complement strand
ACACACACACACACACATACACACACACACACACACACACACACACACATACACACACACACACACACATTCCCTAAAAACTGTAAAATAATAATAATAATAATAATAATAATAGTAATAAACTGTCACTACAAAACTTCAGTAATCTGGAAGTCCAATGTTTTCAGAACCTGTACTTAGATGAATTCCCATGGAGTTCTTTTTTTAATTTCAAGTTCCTCCTTTGACTACAGTGTCTGTTAGTTCTCTTTAAACACCTCTTTTTAGACTATAGAATCCCGTTCTCATAGTTAAAAATTCTTGAAAATGTATTTGGCTTTCCAATCTCTGGTAGTGTGACCCATTACTGACATTATAATATGATGAAGTCCTAAATATGTTCTAATCATTTTCTGCCCAATAAAGAAAGATTGGATTGGGTGACCACTACTCCTTAAACCGTTCGTTATCACTGGGATTCCCCTCATTTTTACTATGTTCTATCTTTCAATAAAATGTCTCCATGGCTTAAAACACCCAAAAGCTTCCCCAAATCTCTATTTCCAACTCTGACTGCTTCTATAAGCCCTGGACTAATAAGTCTAAAATCTCATGCTCAGTGCTCCCTCCAACACTCCCTGCATTCAGACAATGCTTGTCTCTTCAGAGACAGCTCCATTCTCACATATTTGCTACAGATAGACTATAACCTGTTCTTCATAGCACTATGCAAACATTCATTCACAGTTTTTAATTGATTGATACTCAACTCGCTGTACTATATCTGCTCTATGGATGGGTATGGCTTATCCCTAAGCCATAAGTTCCTCAAAGACAAGAACTATGATATATTCATCTTTATATTACTAGAACTTAGAGCAATGCATGAATTCTTCTAGAGGCTAAGTAAAATATTACTCTAAATGGAACGTAATATGAAACCAGTTTCTCATGAGATGGTTGAGGTACTGGTGCTTAAAACTCAATCACTGAATATGTATAAAGCAAGTGCTTTTTCATAAAAATATTTGGTGTGCATGCTTACAGAGCATGCATGGTTTATCCCATCAATGGCCTGTGATTAATGCTCCCTAGGTCCCCTAAGGCTTGGTAATCTTTGAAAGCATTGCACCAAAGTTAAAATCCTTGCAAACACACACAGATAATAACAAAGCTAGACCCCAATCTTTCTCTCAGAGTAGCCAACTACCGTGCTATTATAGTTAAACAAAATGTTTATCAGCCTTCATATCATTTCTTAGTGATACATTCTGCAAACCATGAAAAAAAAGGTAGTTACCTCAATAAATTATTGCATATATCTCAAAGTAAAACCACGACCAGGTACAATTTCAACATAAATTAATATGATGAAATGTATGTTCAGCAACATTCTTGTGCTATTTAAAGTCTTACAGTCAAATTCTTTGTACATTTGTTTATAATGATCTAAATATCACTCATGATGTCACAGTGAGAATTATGGTAGCTTATAGGGAACTGTGGGTCCTTGTGGAGTTTCTTATGTATGGGGGCAGGCTGGAGAAGCAGCATTAGACAGTAGATGCTGAAGTTCTAAAGACAAAAAGAGGATACATTGTCCAAGAGAAATAACAAAAAATAAAGACTTGTGATGAGAAAGATGAGAGAGAACAAGAAAACACAGGGAGCACACAGGCTCCTGTGTAAATGGATCATATGTGACAGTGGTGAATGTGTTTAAGCAAAAGAGCATGTGTGGGTAAAGGATCATCTGAGAGGTTACATTCATTTAAGAAATAGTGTGTGTACTAAAATTGTCTACCCATGAAGTCATTCACCAACTGTTACAGTGGTTCTGCTTGGAGGGTGGCACAGACATTAGGTGAGAGTAAGAATCTTGTTCATTGGCTGTGATGATTTTGGAAAGCATTCATCTCAGAAAAAGAGTAACTTATAAAGTCCTTTCTTCAAAATTGATACAATAATTATAAATATCAAGCAATAATACACACACTATTTCTTAGATGAATGTAACCTGTTCCCTGTGGGCTGAGAATGAAGACAATAACTCAAGTCAAATAGCTTTGACTGTAGCAGGAAATCTGTATTCAAAAGTCGTGTCTACAATTCATTCCTTGGTGAAGCAGAATTGTCAACTCTTAGCCTAGCTACTATGGAGGTAAAATCCTTTGGTGATATGAGGGTCATTGAAGTACAGCCTTATTATAATGAAATCCAATGTCTAAAAACTGTTCTTATTTTGAGTTTGTACTACAGTAAGAGCCAAGATTTTAAGCTCTACCAAAAACAAAACAAAACAAACAAAAAGTCTTTATATATTTATGTTCATTTAAAAATGAATAGTAATATATTATTTTAAAATATTGTATAGTTAATATGTTTGGAGTTATTTAAAATTTATATTGAGAAAAATGTAAGTTACAATATTTTGTAAATTTTAAAGAATATGATAAAATAACCAAAAGGTATTGCAGATATTGAAGGGGTCTCTGGGAGGACTTGGGAATGTTATGAAAGAAGGAAGAATGTTATGCAATTCTGTTTACTTAAAATATGTTTTTAGGGCTGGAGAGATGGCTCAGTGGTTAAGAGCACTGACTGCTCTTTTGAAGGTCCTGAGTTCAAATCCCAGCAACCATATGGTGGCTCACAACCATCTGTAATGGTATTAGACACCCTCTTCTGGTGTGTCTGAAGACAGTTACAGTGTACTTAGATATAATAATAATAAATAAATCTTTAAAAAATATGTTTTTAAATGTTAACAAATTCAGATAAATTGAAATCATGTACCTTTTTTCATCATAATGCAATAAAACTTAAATCAATAAAAAAAAGAATCATCTAAGAGGTTGTTGGACATGGAGGAATAGGAGGAAGAAAAAGGAGGGAAGAAATGATGTAATTATAATTTAATTAAGTAAAAGCATGAAAAGATACAATCAACAGAGTCCACCAACTGCTGCTTATGATTGGGGGCTGCACACACAGGCCTATATTGGATATCAAAGGAATGTTGATCTAATACAGAATCATCCTTTTAAGAAGCGAAATCTCTATGATATGTTCATCAGCCTTCTTTTTAATGAACCCTCTGAAGCCTATAGGAAGGACAGTTTGCTGAAGGAGAGAAGCCAATTTATTGTTCCTGGACTGCTTCTAATTCCATTTCAGAGATTCACAATGATGGTACCTAAAATATACCATTACAAATATTTTCTTTGAATAAATACATAATTCAATAATACAGAAAGTGAACGTGTTTATCAAGGCAGAGCATGAGCATGATTATATGAACGTAAAATATGCTTTTTAAAGAAAAATTTTTATCATGTAAGATCAGCAATATTGGAGAGGACAGTAAAAAGAATGCATACCTATGTATATAATTAGAGGAGGTATTTCTTTCATCTTTCTTCATTCCTGCGGTAGTTAAGTGTACACGGAAGATTCTTTGAAGTCAGTGAGCACTGTCTACTGTCTTCCGAGGACATCATGTTAAGGACAATTCAAAAAGAGTTTTATGTTCTAAAATGTAGATGAACGTCTTTGCCATTAAAGAAGTACAAGACCCTAGGTAAAAGTAACAGTGAGGTTAAAAAAAAGTGAGCTTCGATCCACATTTACAAGGACTTGGATTTTAAATGCTGTGGCATTTCTGAGAAGCTCCTCGGGGCATTGGTATAATTAAATAATTAAAATGGTAATTACTGACAACAGCAATATTTTCCATTGTAGACAAATGAAATAGCTAGCAGCATAAATGAAAACAGACGTGAAGATTGTATTTTAAAGGCTTGTCTCATGCTCTAAGGATAGGAGAAAGGGGAGCTTTGACAAATCTCTCTTCAGTGTATACACAACAAGAATTTCTACATAAGAATGCCTCCAGATGATCCTGAGTGCACTATCCTATGACATTAGGTTTGGTTGTTGTTGTATAGACAGGGTCTCTTTATGTAGTCTGGGTACTTGCTGTGTAGACCAGGCTAGCATCAAACTCACAGAGTTTCTCCTCCCTCTGTCTCCAAAGTGCTAGCACTAAAGGTGTGTGTCACCACACCTGGTTTCTCTTGTTAGTTTATAGTGGAAAACAATGGAGGGATAGTCTTAACAAACAGCTTGTAGTTAGGTTACAACTTCTAGGTTCCATGATGAGCCCTTGACACAGAGTGACAAGTCTGATTCTACAACACTATCTTCTGTTCCATCCTAAATGTTTCTGATTCTGAAGAGTTTAGAATGTCTAAGTCCATGCTAATCAGTCCTTTCTCATAGATTCATGACACTTTGCCCTCTTCTGTGGTTTTATTATGAGTATATCTTCCAAAGGTGTACATGTTAGAGGCTTCATCCACAAAAAAAACTCGGAGGGATACAGCACAGGATCCTTAACTCCTTCCTGGATGGGATTGCAGGACCCCAGTCTTTCTGTCTCTGCCTCCTGGCTCAAAAGTAAGTATTTTTGCTCAGCCACGTACCTCTAGCTCGATGTGTTAGCCTCACCAGCTGCCCAAAGGGTGAATCTGGAGTATCCAAAACTATGAACTAAGTAAGTGTTTCCTCTTTATGCACTAAACCCCAGGCATCACATTCTATTAGTATGAAACTGGCTATACACCCTCTAAAGGGACAGATGCCTTTTTCCAATCTATTTGTCAGCATCCAAGGTTCCACCACCATTTGTTACTTGCTGCATCTGTCCAGATGAGCTACGTGCACAGGTTGCAACCATTTCAGAAATAGTATAGCAGAAGTCCCATAGGATTTGCAGTGAGCATTAAAGAGTAATATTACCATGGATATATATACATGGAAGAAGTACTGATGTTAAATCCCTAGCCCATTGCCATTTCCTTTTATAACAACCTGGCAGTTGAACAAATTGCTCTAACTACTGTATGCCTTGAACAGAGCAGATATGAGCTTAGTGGGAGTTGTGGCTCATTGACTTTACTGAGAAAGTATGACTCCAGTACTTTGAGTTTTATAGGGTGATGAGTTAGGTTGGGTTAAAGCAAACCTTAGAGTATAATTTGATTGGTTTTTCCTCCATCAGTGATGGATGCTTGATAATCACTTTCTGCCTATTATATCAATAAATCAGCTGCAATTCAATTTTAATCTGTAAATAAAGTTAAATCAAAGCTATGAGGATATTACTTGTGTGCATTAGCTACTTAGAGGTGTCATTACTGTCTGTGGCTATTGAGCCAAATGCAGTCGTTTGAGTTTTTAAGTTCTACACTTAAAGAAACTGAGACACATTTGCTGAATGTTCTTACAAGAAATACTATGCACCAAGAAATCTGCACCAGTCCCAAAATGCAAACATAATTCATCTGGCTTCAAAACAAATTAATATTTCTATTTCCTAGCACGAAGTGATATTATCTTTGGGTTGTCAGTTAGCATGTAGGGGACACAACATAGGTTACAGTCAAATGCTCCTCACAGAGAAGAGGAAAAATGGGCCAATATTCCCATCCTAGCTCTGGAATTAAAGCCAGAAAAATAAAACTACATTCCAGTCTGTCAACCTGACATGCTCACAGCTGTACCCCATCACACAGGCCATATGACAACACCTTGTATGGGTGCTCAGTGGTATCAAGGAATTTTATGATCCAGGACACACGTGACAAGGCACTCCAGGCTCTGACACTGACATAGTAGAGCATGTCTATATGAATGTGAATCACAGGAGGATGGATGAAGCTGAATATCAGCCCAGAAGACAGGAGAGGTTAACCGTACCTCTGCAAGAATAGTCCAAGTTAGAACAGGCAGGAAGCAAAGGCAGGAGGAGACTCCATTTCGCTCTGTTTGTGTGGGCAGATCAATTCTTCTGCCTCCTGTGACTGAAAACAGCTAAGGAAATATCATAGCATCATTGTATACTAGTTGTGTTTCACTCACCACAGGTTTGGGTCAAGCTACTGAGAGGTAAACAGTCTAGAATGGTAAATATCTTCTATAAGCTGTTATAGAAATACACACACACACACACACACACACACACACACACATTCTGAATAGGGATATTCTGTCTCAAGAATTTAAAAAGCTAACAGGTATCACTCATAACATTTGTAAAAACTCAAACCCAACACATTTCAGCTCCACAGTCAACTTGGTCAAGGTTTCACATGAATCTGAGGAAACTGATGAGACAAGGAACTTTCTAAAAAAGAAGTATGGGCAGACATTGGATTTTTAAAAGAAATATACTTTTCTAGCATATTGTGTAAATCATGTACTGTCGCAGCCATCTACTTTGAAGTAATTATTTAAATTACCAACCATATATGTGTGTGTGTGTGTGTATACATATTTGTATATATACATATATATGTATATATATGTATATATATATATATGGCTCTATTCTGAAGAAAAATAGATGGAAATAGAGCTCACCACCAATATGCTGGCCCCACATGTTGACATTGCAATATCACTGTCAACACTAATGTCTTCATCAATACTAATGTCACCTATGTCAAATTCCATCACTGAGACATCAAAGTGAATGAGTATAGACATATACAATATCTACACATGGAAAAACAGGGGACATCAAAGAATCAAGTTTTAAACTTAAAAGATATGTGTGTGTGTGTGTGTGTCTGTGTGTTTATGTATCTCTGTGCATATGTATATTGTGTGTCTGTGTATGTATCTGTGTATCTGTGTATGTCTGTGTATCCATGTGTATGTGACTCTATATGTATTTCTGTCTTTGTGTGTATGTATCTGTGTATGCCAGTGAGTTTCTGTGTGTGTGTCTATGTGTGTGTATCTGTGTGTAGGTGTCTCTGTGTATATTTATCTGTGTGTCTCTGTATATATCTGTGAATCTCTGTGTGTACCTGTGTGTGTGCTTGTGTGCCTGTGTGTATGTATTTCTATATTATCTCTGTCTATGTGTGCTAGCATGTGTGTGTATGCCTGTGTATGTATGTATCTCTATGTATGTATCTGTGTGCCTCAGTGTGTGTCTGTGGGTCATGTATATCTGTGTGAATGTTTCTCTGTGTAAGTAACTATGTGCATGTGTATCTGTGTGTGTATATTTCTGTGTATGTGTCTATGTGCCTCCGTGTGTGTGTGCATGTATGTATAAACAAAGGAAAGAGCATTGCAGATTAATGACTAAACTAATTATGAGATTCAAGTGGCTCATTCTGTGGTGCTCAGGACAGGGTACCAGAAGTAGTTGCATTCAGCTTTCTCCCAGAGAGATTCCAGGAGCAGCTGCTATTCAATTCAAGTGCACACTCGCTTATAAGCATAATCTTGTAAGTTTTAAGCAAAATAGCCGATACGCTGAAGCACATTTTCAAGATCAAATTAAAAATCGTCTCATGAGAAAAGCCTTATGCGTAAGTCTCTAGGATTCTGAAGGCCACAGTAAGGCATGATTTGGTCCTAGTTTCCATCAGATATATTCACAGATGAGATACAATGCTAACATGTAATGATCTATTAAGGCACCAGCAGCGTATTTCAAACTCCTTTCTCTTCATTTATCAGAGGGAAGAAAGGGAGTACCAAGAATGGTAGGATTCATCTCCTGCCCCAGCGCCTCAGCAAAACATATTCAAAAAATGTGTATTGGATTGTCAAGTGTCAGTCTCTGTGTCAAACACAATCAGCACTTTTCCTCCACCCAGCTACAGTCTCAGCCCTCTGCCAAGCCCATCCCCATATACTTACTGCTCCACAATTCCACATTGTTGGGAAATATCCCATTTGTGAAGAGAAAGTGGGCCTTCTTTTCACATATGATAATGTTCAGTTAACTTGCATGTTAATTTTGCCAGTAAACTCCATAGCTTGAACTAATTTTGGAAGACTGGTATTTAACAAAACGCTTTCTATTTTGCTTATCTGGCGTTCCTACCCCTCAAGAGCAGCTATAGCTTATACTCAAAATCTTCCATTCTCCTTCCTGGGAAAAGTGCCATATAAAAAGAATCAATATACAATCTCCTTTCAGGGCAAAGAATATGATAATGCTCTCTGATTCATGACACTAGCCACCAATCTTTGTCAAACCTGGAGCATTAACAAAAGTGGAAATGTCATATTCCATCTGCAGGTCTGGACAAACTGGGGGAGCTCTCATTTCTCTGTGCATTAGGTAAGTTGGTTCTATCCTAATCTAAGAATGTTAATGAATAAGACTCTGAGACCTCTGAGGCCCAGATGTTTGGGTGCCATGAATACAACAGTTGCCTGCTTTTGGTTATATTTCAAGCAAGCACTAGCATTAAATTATTAGCTGAATTAAGGGTCTGCAGCTTAATTATTTCCACAGTGGTGGAATTTAAATATTGGAAGGTGTTGTAACAAGCTATTTCTCTACTTTTGGTCTATTTGTAACAGATGCACTTTTCTAAAAACATAGCATCATTAGATATTGCCATTTATTATTTCCTATTTTCACTTTTGTCTTTTTCTTACTTCATTTTAATTTAGTGTATACACACACACACACACACACACACACACACACACATTTATGAAAGTAGAGGCCAGATGACTACTTACAGGAGTCAGTTCTCTCCTTCCACTATATGGGTCTCAGGAATCGAACTCAGGTTATCAGGCTTGGTGGCAGAAGCCTTTGCCCACTGAGCCCATCTCACTGATCTGGCCCTTTTCTTTATATAAACTTTCATGTAGTCCAGACAGGCCTGGAACTCATCGTATTGCCCTTGAACTTTTGAGCCTACCTCCCAAGTACTATGATTCAGACATGTGCCATCAAGGCTGGTGTACATGCTGCTAGTGATCAAAGCAAGGACCCCCGATGCTAAACATGGATCTCCACACCAGAAGTTCTTTCATGTAATGAAGTGCTTATAATAGTCAGCCCTAGGGAGGTGGTATGAGCTGGAGGATTTGAAATTAGTGTCATATTCCTAGTGTTAAATATTTTTTCATAATGATAAAGTACTTTGTAACTGCAAATAAATACATAAGTGATTCAATATAATTTTATTTACTTTCTCCTCATTCATCCTTATTTTACCTAACAAGAACCTTCACAAAACACAGATGACATTTAGTTTTTGAAGGTATCAAGTTACCTTCACTCTTTGACTTCTTTGAAAGAGACTGTCCATTTCCTGCCCAAGACACTATTAGATGGAGGGACTTGTCATTTCTCCATGACTCTCTTATGTTTGTGTAAGTTTTGTAGGCAGAAGTACCAACTGCCTTTGTATCAAATAATTTCTTGTAACATGTTTGTATAACAATAAGTCTTAAGGAAAAAAATAATTTCTCCCAGCGGAACAAAAGGCCTTGCTACCTATTATAGACACCTCAGATCCCCTGACTCTCACGCAAAGCAACCCACCAGACATGCAGCTGTAACCTGCTCCACTTTACATAGCTCTCTGGTAACTGGGTGTTCAGGAACAGGTCTTAGGTTATCTATAGATCTGGGTACAACCATTGCTGTGAGTAACAAAGTTCTTTGTCTCTGACCCAGGAGTTTCTCGCCTTCTGCCAGCATCCATGAATCTGTCAACCTAGCTAATTAGCTTGTAAGGAATGAAAACTTTCAGACATCTTGTAGGGTTTTGCAGGTACTTTACACTGTTCAATGGAAAGATATGTTCTTTTTTTTTCTTCAAGGAAACTACCATCTAAAACATGACATATGGTATACTTTTGAAATAGATGGAACTGAAGAAGCTTAAAACCACATTGAGTACTTTAAAAACAAATTATAAAAAAGAATCGGAATTGTCCTAATGAGTCATCTCAAGTAAGACACAACCGCCATTGGCTGTGCTGAGGGACCAAGGAGCAGCCTAGGACTGCCAAAGATGAATTTTCCTTTCAATTACGTAGGACAAGCTAGAAGGGCTTTAGGGATGGCAGTGATATTTAAGCCCTACTACCTGTAACTCAGAAGCTCCTGAACATCTCTTCTTTTATATCTATCTGTCTGTGGGATGCTGATGAACGGCATCCTTAAAAGCTGTTTCTCACCTCCTGAATCTTCACCCTGTGCACCTGAGTCTGTTCCTAGGGTGTCCTTCTGAACCCACCCCGAGGCTCAGCTGGAGGAGGTGGGGCCACTTCAGCAAGCTTCTTCCAATGACTTGGAAGACTCAAAGTTTCAATTAAACTTTGCCCCTGCTGAGTCACTGCCTTCTTCAGCCAGCATTTGGAGCGCTCAGATTTCTTAATCTAATTGAACACTTAATATACAGCCATAAATTAATCACATTGAAATGGTGCTAATTATTTCATTAGCTCCAAACCAATCCAATCTAAATCACAACTTATTAAAGCTCAATGCTGTTTCATCTTAACTCGAACTATTGATTAAAAGATGCTATAAATTACATATGCAGATAAATAAAGATTACATTTCTGTCTACTTTTTCTGAAACTCCAAGGACATTATGAAGGGGCTGCATGTGTTTCTGGTCCCTTTTAATTTTCTGCAGCTGTACAGAATATAGCAGTAACTGTAGCTCATAGCCACATGAATAAAGTAAGGTCAGAACAAATTTTCATCCCACTGGTCTCACAGCAGACTGACAAGTAGAAAGGCTCTTTGCTCTTTCTTTTTTTTTCCTCCTTTCCCTTGAACATCTTGACAGGCAGCCTGGTAGATAATCCTGTCCGGAGTTAATGTGTAGTAACAGGACTGAGGGAAACTGGCTTAAGAGGCTTGCATCTAGGTCGGGACATATTGATGCCATACTTAAAGATGTGCTCTCCGTTCTCCACTGTGAAGATAAATGTCTGAACAATGAGCTTAAAAGCAGAAGGGAGCAAGATGATCAGAGATGGGCGATGAATTGTCAAACTGTAGAAAAAGAGCTTTCACCAAAGAGGCAAGTTTGCCTTGTGAAGAGGTGCGGAGTAAAGGAGAAATGGAGAAAATAATTAGACTGTGCTCTTTCCCTGGGTTGTGTGAGCTGGAGACTAAGTTCTTAAGGGGAAGCTTGGCTATCTTAACTCATGAAGAGAAGCACTCCTGAACAACAAGGGTGAGAGAATTCATCCTCTTGTGTCCAATAAAATGGGCCAGGAGCCTCCCTTTGCAATTCATTTGGCAATTCATCAGAAACTGTGCTGTACAGAAAGAATCTATAATCACAAAATGCTATTGCAATCTTTTGGCAGCATTCGATCTGATATTTACTTTCATCCAGAGAACAGGACAAAAAGAACCTTAGGAGAACCTCCTGCATCTTTGTTTTCCTTGTCTGCAGGCCTCTTCCACCATTTCTAATTAGGACTATCACAGTTGGCTGCGTGCATTTGATGTGTGCTGGCATTTGCGAGTTTGCAGAGGTACCCAGTGATGGAATTTAGCCTTTGATATAAGAAGTGAGGATATACTCCTTCTCTAAAATCTTAAAAGCTACCATTTATCCACTTGGTTTGCCCAAGTGCAATTCTGGAACCTAGAAGCACCAACATCAATACCTTAACGAAAAGTAGATACTATGTTATCCTGATAATATACAATACCACTCTACAGAATTGCAAAAAAAAAAAAATCATTTTTTCTCTTAATCAGTCAATAATCATATAAACAATGATCTTAAGTTTCTGTGTAATGAGTTGGCCAAGGCCATCACTGGGGTTTGATGAACATCTTAATTGTCTCTGGATAGGTCTGCATGACTTGTTGACAGCTGCTCTCAATATCAGTGTTTGCTTTTAATGCTGGTGATGTTCTTTCAAGCAGATGCATCTCTCCCCAAAACAGATGTATTTTAGAATATATATTTAACACTACTAATCTGACCAAAGTGCAACATGTGAAGATACTGGAGTGCTATCTGCAGAGCTATCTTTATCCACAGGATGGAGGTTGATTGTAAGCTTTACAAATGCAAATGTCGTGTTCCCCTTTGAAATCTAAACACCAGAGAATTGTATCTGACTCTTATGAGGCACTATAAATGTATACACGAATGAAGAAATGAATGAGCCAGTGAGTTAATGTACCTGTTCATGGTTTTAGGAGCCCCCCTCCCCCATTAGCCTATTTTACTGGTTAGATTTTTGTTATGCCTAAATCATCTTGGGAACATTTCAGAACTGGGCATTTCTTTCCTGGAATTCCTCCAAACACCAGCCCTCTGGTTCTGACAACTTCAAATATCTTTAATGATTTCTTTAAAGAGTCATAAAGCGGCAGGCTACTAAAAAGGAGATAACTGTACCATCCCTGCTCGTGAATGGACTTAGCAAGCGTTTAAGGAGCCTTAACATCAATCTTGCACAGCTAGATTTATATTGCATCCATTTTATGAATCTCTTTGACTTGGATCCTTGAGCCCTTGGGCAGTTTTTCAGGGAGCCCCTTATGACGCACACACACCGAACTGAGTAGCAAGAAATG